>CAUYUJ010014751.1:148124-173602 GCA_963575745.1 Prorocentrum cordatum | reverse complement strand
TGAGGGGAGGGGGCTGGAAGCGGGGAGAGAGCACCCCCCGTCATTTCAAGGGAGGGTCGAACCAGGGGCGCAGGCGAATATTGCAAGGTCGAACCGTCCCCCCTGGCAACCGCCGACAACGGCGAGCGCCGGCACCGTCGGGCAGCGAGGACGACGACGAGAACGAAGACGAGGGCGAGTGCGAGCGCGAGGGCGAGGGCGACCGCCCCCCTGGCAACCGCCGACAACGGCGAGCGCCGGCACCGTCGGGCAGCGACGACGACGACGAGAACGGAGACGAGGGCGAGTGCGAGCGCGAGGGCGAGGGCGACCGCGATGATGATGATGATGATGATGATGATGATGATGATGATGATGATGATGATGATGATGATGATGATGATGATGATGATGATGATGATGATGATGATGATGATGATGATGATGATGATGATGATGATGATGATGATGATGATGATGATGATGATGATGATGATGATGATGATGATGATGATGATGATGATGGATGATGATGATGATGATGATGATGGGGTGGTGGTGGTGATGATGATGATGATGATGATGATGATGATGATGATGATGATGATGATGATGATGATGATGATGATGATGATGATGATGATGGTGGTGGTGGTGGTGGTGGGGGTGGGGGTGGGGGTGGGATGGGGGGGGGGTGGGGGTGGGGGTGGGGGTGGGGGGGGGGGGGGGGGGTGGATGGGGATGGGGATGGGGGGGATGGGGATGGGGATGGGGATGGGGATGGGGATGGGGATGGGGATGGGGATGGGGATGGGGATGGGGATGGGGATGGGGATGGTGATACTGATAGTGATGGTGATGGTGAGGATGGTAATGGTGATGGTGATGGTGATGGTGATGGTGATGATGATAGTGATAGTGATGGTAATGATGATGGTGGTGGTGATGGTGATGGTGATGGTGATGATCATGGTCGTGGCCATGGTTCTGGTGATGATTATGACGATTATGTTCATTATGACGATGATGGAGTGGATGATGATGACGACGACTACGACGACTACGACGACGAGGATCGATTGGTAGGCTGCGATTCAGGCTGGATCGAGCCCTGGTTGGATTCAATTTGAGCTGGATCTTGCTATGGTCGGATTTTAGTCGAGCGGGATCGAGCATTATTATGAACCCCAGCTCTCTCGCTCGCTCGCTCACTCGAGCAATCGAATGGGCGAGCGAGGGGACAGATCCCCTCCTTCCCTCGCTCGCTCGCTTGCTCGAGCGAGCGAGCGAGCACGCGAGCGCCAGGCATTTGATCTCCCGCCCGCCCGACCAGACCCGCCCGACTCGATCGCTCTCTCGATCGTTTGTTCGAGCGAGCGAGCAAGCGAGCACCATGCATCAATGACCCGCCAGGTCGAACCGACCCTCAGTTGCTTCAGCAGGGCTCCTTTCGACTCCTCCGATTCGACTCGATTCGATTTCGAGGGGTTCCGATTCCGATTCGATTCGACTTGGGATTCCGACTTGGGTTCCGAGTTCTCAATGAAGGCCGACTATGCTGCCCATTTCCGCCGATTCGACTTCTCCCGACTCGGCTGCCGACTTACGCCGATCCGATGCATTTCGATTGCCGATCCGACTTCTCGATTCGATTCTGGGCTCTGCTGCTTCAGCGAGCGGACGAGCGAAAAGACCCCCTCCTTCCCTCGCTCGCTTGCTCGAGCGAGCAAGCGAGCACCACGCATTCAATGTTCCACCCGACCCGCCCGACTCTTCTCGCTCGCTTGCTCGCGCGAGTGAGCGAGGGGACCGATTCCCTCCTTCCCTCGCTCGCTCGCGCGCACACTTGCTCCAGCCAGGGAACGCGCGAGCAAGCGAGCACCATGCATTTGATGACCCGCCTGCCCAGACCGAACCACCCAACTCGCTCGCACGCTTGCTCGAGCGGACGCGCGATCAAGCGAGCACCGTGCATTTATTGCCTTGCCCGACCAAACCGAGGAGCCCGACTCGCTCGTTCGTTTACTATCGCTCGCTCGTTTGCTGAAGCTGGCGAACGAGCAAGCGAACACCATGCACAACATGTCCCGCGCGCCCCACCCGACGGGCCCGAATCTTTCGCTCGCTTACTCGAGCGAGCGCGCGAGCGGGAGGACGGACTCCCCACTTCCTTCGCTCGCTCGCTCGCATGCTTGCTATGACTAGCGAACGAGCGAGCAAGCGAGCACTATCATTCAATAACTCGGCCGCCCACACCGAACCGCCCGACTCGCTCGCACGCCTGCTCGCGCGGACGAGCGAGCAAGTGAGCATAATGCATTCAACGTCCCGCCCGAACCGCCCCGCCCGACTCGCGCGTTCGCCCTGCTAAAGCTAGCAAGCGAGAAGCGAGCACCATGCATTCAATGTCCCGCGCGGCCCACCCGACCCGCCCGACTCTCTCACTCGTTTGCTCGAGCGAGCGGGCGAGCGGGCGCACCGACTCCCCACTTCCTTCGCTCGCTCGCTCGCTCGCATGCTTGCTCCAACTAGCGAACGAGCGAACAAGCGAGCACTGTGCATGCTATGCCCCACCGCCCGACCTGAACCGCCCGACTCCCTGGCTCGCTCGCGCGCTCGATCGAACGAACGACCGAGCAGGTGAGCACCATGCACTCAATATCTCGCCCGCCCAAGCCCACCCGCCCGACAGAAGGGGGTCCGATTAGGGTAGGATCGAGCCCGACTAGGATGCCAGTGAATTTGGATCAGATCTAGCTGGATGCCACCAGAGCTGCACCGGGTTCTGGTTGGAGCGGATCAGATGTTGATCTCTCTATGGCAGGGCGACCTTCGAGCTGGAAGAAGATACGGTAGGTTTCTACGAGAGACGGATCCAGCCTTGGCGGGCTTCTATTACGGGGAGGGGCTTTCCCCCCCCGTCCCCCGTGCACGGGGGGAACCGGGTCGAGCCCCCCCCCCCCCCCTTTTGCAACTCCTGGGGCGGGCGGGGTCCGTCCACCCCCCGGTTTGAACGCCCACCACTTCCCTTGCACTGGGGGGTGGTGCAGTGCGAGCCCCCCGCCTTGCAACTCGGGGGGGGGGCCCGGGTTCGAATCCCCTCCTGCCCTTGAAAAGGAGGGGGGGCTTCTGTTCGAACCCCCCACCCCCCCTGAAGGAAGGAGCCCTTCCGGATGGGGGGAACTGGTTCTCAGGCCATGTTCGATGTTTTGGGAGAGGGGGGCCAGTTCCACGTGTTCAAGTGTGTTCCTAAGACAAGCGTCCACGAAACGCGTTCTCTCAGCGGAACCGATCACACTCCAGCCAGAGCGGTGTGGAAGTTGATACCAGGCGACCACGACGAAGCCGCTTGCGGGAAATCCGTAGGCACGTCCGGGTGGCCCGCCGCGGCGAGGATCCCCCGGGCCCAGGCAGAATGCAAGAGCACAACCGTGCTACGACGCAGGAGGTCGCTGGCGACCTGGGCCTGGGCCATCCTTCGGGCCTTGAGATCACGGCACCCCCAGGGTCTCCCACGAGAGCGCAGTGGGCGGTGGGAGGTCGCGGGTGCTCAACGAATCGCATGCGCGGCCTTGCCCAGATGCCCGCAACCCAGCCAGCCAACATTTCCTTCAGTCAGTAGGGGACCGTTCCCGCTCTAGAAAGGTTCCCCATTCATTCCCGAAATGCTATCCTCCTCCTCCTCCACTTCCTCTTCTTCCTCCTCCTGCTCCTGCTCCTCCTCCCTCGTCCTCCTCCTTCTCCTCCTCCTCCTCCTCCTCCTCCTCCTCCCCACCTCTCTTACCTTCGCCCCCCCCCCTCCCCCCCCTCTCTTGCCACTCCTCCTGCCGGGAAGGGGCCACCGGGGGCCGCCCCCTGGCGTGCGACACAGGTGGATCAGAGCTGGCCTTGGAGCAAAAAGGGGGCCAAGGCGGTCGAGTCGAAGCTTGAGGGCGAGACCACCACCGTGGAGGCCCAGGGGGGACGGAGGCAGGAAAAAGACGGAGCGAGGGAAAAGGGAGGGAGGAGGGAGGGAGGAGGGCAAGGACGTAGGAGGGGGGACAACGGAAGCGGGAGGGGGAGGAGAAGAAGGAGTAGGAGGAGGTGGAAGACAAGGAGGAGTAGGAGGAGGGGGAGTAACGGGAGCAGGAAGGCAGAGGGATGAGGAGGGCAATGAGGAGGGGGAGAAGAATTATGAGGAGGGGGAGGAGGAGGAGAAGGAGGAGGAGCAGGAGGGAAGAAGCGCCCAGGGGATTGAGGTGGTCCTGCGCTCCAGAGCCACCTCAATCTGGGGCGTTTTGAGGGTTGGAGGTATGATGGCCCCTCTAGACTCTTGGGTGCCATCATACCTCCTCCCCATTACTCCCCTTCGTCGCCCTCGCTCCTCCGCTGCCTCTGCAAGGCTGCGGGTTCACTGCGGCTTGGCTCAAGCTGCTGGGCTCATCTACATTCTCTGTGCGCTCTCGGCCTACAGCTTACTGGCCCCGCGATCGGAGTGATCGCGGATCCCAGCGAGTCTTAAGCAGGATAGTTTGTTCACCAAACAGCTGTTGCATTTAGGGTTCGTCTTAAGTCAACATGTCTTATTTTTCACTACGGAATTGGATGTGTCTGGCTTTCGTCATGTTGCCGCCCGAGCCCTCCTCGTGGCCGCCTCGTGCTCTGGGTGGTTTTGGCGAGGGCTCGCCACATTTGCCGCTTGTGGCCGTCTCGTGGCCACCTCTGGCTTGCAGATCGCCCCACAGTTTACACATTGCACCACATCGCTTACACATCCAAGGTGCAATATCGTATTGCGCATGTATCGTATTGCGCATTTCTGGAACAGGGGTGAGAGTTTCTTGATCTTCCATCTTGGCCTGCCCATGTGCTTATCATATCTAGTTGTTTTTCTTTCTCTCTCTCTCTCTCTCTCTTTCTCTCCCTCTCTCTTTGTATCCCTTTGTGGAACGCATGACGGAGCGGATTCGTAGGCGTGCTCGATCGCCCCGCGTGGGATGTGCCTCGACGGCCCCATCAGTGCTTCGTTCTCTTCGGAGGCAGCGCAGGCAGGGGAGTCGTGCTGTTGATGGCACTCTGGCTGCTCGGATTGACGACCGCAAAGTTCCTCTAAGTGCGAAGCTTCGGCGATGCGGCGCGATCCTCCGACCTCATCTACTCGCACCCCATGTGGGAGGCCTCTATCTCTGGCCGTCGCGCGCGCCGACGCGACTGCACCCCTCGTGCCGCCGTGGTGAGCGCCAGACTGGGAATGGAGGAGCGGGCAGCCTCGGCCACGGCGAGCCTCGGCCACGAGCAGGCTCCTCAAGCCTAGATCCAAGGAATCTGGGTAGTCGAAGGCCAGACTGTCAGATTGGATGGGGCCCCAAGGGCCAATCTGGCCCGGCCAAACTGGATAATTTGGGTTATTCGCCAGACTGGATTCGCGTTGGCTCCCTCGCCAGATTGCCCCCGTTTGCCAGATTGGGCCTGCCAGATTGGCGCCAGATTGGCTTCGACTACCCAGGGAGTGGCCCGGAAGCCAGAGCCCTCCTGCCCCCGAAGTGGCCCTTGTTTCAGTTGTCTCCGTGCGAACAGTCGAGGGGCGGGGCCGGGCCGCGGCGGCGCAATGGGAAGGGCGGGGCAGGCCGACGCTGCCAAGGCTGGCGCAGCCTGGTTACGCGGCGACAGCAAGGCAGGGAACTCCAGGAATACACTCTAGACGATGCTAAAGAAAACCCAAGTTTTCGGCCAGAGTTTCGATTATTCTTAACGTTTCAATGTAAATCCCAAGAGTTGAAGAGACATTCTGGGTTTGTGATTCGAATTCTGAGACTATGAATGTCTTAACCCATGATTTCTCAAGCATGTCGCAGGGCGTACAGAGCAGGAGGTCGAGGAAGGCGATCATCAGCTGGGTGGCTGGTTGGCGTCGCAACTCAAGAGCTCAGGCGAAGGAGGAGGCGACAATCCGGAGCGAGGCGACGACCTGCGACGAGGCCGACCAGGAGCCGCACGGGAGACCGGCCGCCTGCACGGCAGCCACGGCCCTTATTCACGCCAGTGTAGGTGCCGCCGTTGCGCGAGGCGGATATCACAGACGGCGTCGGTAACGGTTTGACGGCAACGGACAGAGCAGCCTAGCAAAGGCGGAGCGACGGACCGTTCAGGGAGCGGTGGGGGCTTGGTGTCGACGGGAGAGTTCAGCAGCCCCACGTGGCTGCGCAGGTCGAGACAAGGCCGACACACTGGAGCAGCACGAGGGAAAAAACGACTACCTTAGCTCCCGTGTGTCAGCACGAAAGTGTATCCTCTCTTTTGCCCGACGTCTGTAGCGATGTGGGTTCAGGCGTTCGGCCGTTCCAGAATACAGGTTGGGCGTTGAAGCTCGCCTTTGGGCTTGGGCCCTCGACGCCGCGCCGCGGCGGATGCGAAGAGAGCGCTTCCCTGGCGCCAGCCATGCCAGCGCGCAGGGAGGAAGGCAGACGGGGCCGAGGCGGAAGACAGCGAAGGAAAGGCGAGAGCGAGCGGCTCCGCTCCATGCAACGCTTCTGGACGGGAGCCAGGCCGTCGGGCGAGCGGGCGCCCCCTCCCGCCGAGTTCGGAGCCAGACGACGAAGATCGGCAGGAAGTCCGCGAGGGGCACGGTGCCGCGAAGGTCACGCCCAAGACGAAGCTGACGTTTGCGGTCTAACGGCATGGCCAGGTTCACACGCGGCCACGTCATAGCGCACAACCCAACCACGCGCCACGATTGCAAGGTCGAATACGGCGCGATCTCCTGCTTAGTTCAGGCTTCTGAGGCCGGCAAGACGCCATGCTTCCAGAGCAAGAGTTCGATCGTCGCACACGAGCACGTTGCCAGGGCCATGTGCGACGAGTTCTCGAGGGCGCTCGTGAACGCGAACCCAGACCCATCGCTCCCGCGCCACTAGACGCGTTTCAGGTGCCACGGGGACAAACAGCACGGCGACGCAGAGTAGTGGCTCAGGCCGGGCACCTCCAGCCTAAGGTCCGAGTGGCTTAATTTGACAACAGGCAGAAGAAGGAGCCGTCGACGCAACAGACCAAGACCAGCGAGCTCGCCATGGAAGCGGAGCTCGCCCACAAAGCACATGAATGGGCCCGTGGCCCCACGCGTCGACCTGGCTAGGATCTACGAGGCCGCCCTGAAGGACGAACGTCTGCGATCTGCTGCAAACCCCACAATCGCCTTCGGCGAGGACAACCACACAACGCCCGCGCGCCCGCGCTGCAGGACGCGCCCCCCGCCCCCACCCCCACCGCCCCCCCGCCCCCCGCCCGCCCGCGCGCGCGCCGAAGAGCCAGGGGGCACCACCACTGGGGGCCACTGGAGGCGCGCGCTCAAGAGCTGCGGCCGCAGGCGGTCGGAGAAGCGCGCCGACGCGCGGGAGTTCCCGCCATCAACCCGCCGCGCTCCATCATCGAGGAGGGCGACGTGGAGCTGGCCGGCGACGAGCAGGTTGAGCGCGCGAAGCAGACCCAGGAGCGCGGCCCAGAGGGCCAGGCAAAGATGGCCTACTTCGGCCACGGCCACCAACCTAGAGCAGGCGGGCACACTGACGGCGCGAAGGACGGCCAAACTGACGCCCGCCATTTGAAACACGGAGGGGACAAGAGCCCCTTGGACGGACTGGAACAGAGGGGGGCCCAGCGCGATCATGGACGCGCGCAACGACGGGGGGTTGCAAGACGCCTCGCGAAGCAAGCGCCCGCGCGCTCGGGGGAGAGGAACACCGCGGACGAGCTCGGGAAGCGCAACGTCCGCGCTCGCTGCGAGGCCTCGCGCCTCGCCCAAGACAGGCCCACGTGCAGTTGCCGCGCCATCAGCCCGCCCGCGGGCTGCCCCATCCTGTCGACGCGATAGGGCGCTCGACTGTCTGCCCCCTCTCTTCGACGCATCGGACCCACTGGCGACCCCAAGGCCAAGACGGACAAGAGGAAGGGGCGGGCGGCGACGCCGTGGAAGCGCGCGCTCGAGCACCAGCCGTTGGCCGCAGAGGACCTGAGCGAGCGCCGCGGCGAGCTCTGATCGAGAAGGCGCAGCGGGCCTCGACGCGGCGCCCGGGCAACGGAAGCGGCGGCGCCCCGCGCGACCCGCCGGGACAGGAGCGCCACCGTCGCTCAGGGACTGGTCGCCGCGCAGCCCGAGGCAGCCGGCCACCGCGAAGCCACGGCGCGCCGCGCCCCAATTGATCGCGAGACGCGGGCGGCCCAGGCGTTCGCGGCTGCGAGCGCGACGCGAGGCCCCACGCGACCCATCGGAGCGGGGCCTTCGCCAGCGCCGCGAGAACGCGCGAGACGACCGCGCGCGGCCCGGAGCGCGCCGGGAGCTGCGACCTCCCGGGGCGGCTCGCCAGCGCGCCGCCGCGGCCCCCCGCCGGGAGCGCGAGGGCGGGCGCGCCCAGGTCGCCCGCAGAGGGGCGGCAGGAGGACACCGCGGAGATCCCGGGATTCGAGCCAATCGAAGACCGCTCGGCAGGCAGATCTTCAACCGCGCGCGCCCGGCAGCACCAGGGCACCGCCCGACAGAGCGGGCCAAGGACGGAGGCAAGCAGGCCCGCCGAGGAAAAGGCTAGGCCCGCTCCGCGCCCGCCAGACAGGCACAGCGCAGACAGAGGGAGGCGACGCATGCGAGTGCTGCGCGGGGTCGGGACCGACCGCCAGACGACGAGGCTCGCCTCCCCGCGGGCGACAGGGTGGCCCGAGGGAAGACAGGCGGCAGTAGGATAATTCCTCGGCGCCGCGCGGCCAAGGACCAGGCGCCCCCGGCAACAGAAGAACAAGCACATCCGCCCCCCCAGCCGAAGAGGACAGGCTCCGACGACGGCGGCGAGGCGACTGCGAGCGCGGGCGGCGACGGGGCCCCGCGCGACCCATCCGAGACCAGGGCCCCGCTGGCGCGCGAGCGAGGGCGGGCCGCTGGGCAGCCAGGCGAGCATCCAGGGCGAGGGGCGGCCACCACCTCACTCGCAACCTCCGGCAACCGGGGAACGCCGGCTGAAGAGCAGGAAGTGCACCGGCGGCACCCTGGAACGGAGAGAGGCGCACGAGGGGGGGCGCGAGCGAGAACGCGACGACCACTCCGCCCAGCGGCGAGACGGGAGGAGGCGCAGCCGAGGCCACGCGGGGAATGGCACCAGGAGAAGGCACCCCCGAGGGGGAGGGGGCACGGGGGGGCGAGGGGCACTGGGCGACGAGGCAGACGACGGCGACATTGGGGCGCGGATGGAGATGGCATCTGGGCGCCCAATCACACCAGAGGAGTACGAACGGCTGCGGGAGAGGGCGCAGCAGCTGAGCGCACTGCGCGAGGACCAACCGAGGCAACGGCCCGGCGGAGGACGTCGGAGCGGGAGGCGAGCCCCATCGACGAGGACGGGTCGACCTCGGAGGAGGAGGAGGACGCGCCAGCGACGCCGACGGCGCGGCGTGTCATTGCCCCGCTCCGCAGGGGTGGCGGCCCCCAGGGTCAGCCGCGGACGCCGCTTGCCCGACGTCTGGCCATTCGGGTTCAAGCGCTCGGCTGCGCGGCTGGTGCTTCGCGCCCGGGGCCCCAGGCACCGCCATTTATCAAAAGAAGCATCACCGTTACCACATTCACCCCCTCTTAGGGGTTTTGCGGGGATTCAAATACATCATTCCGCGATGTTTGCTGTCCGATCTCCTGTCTTGCCCCCCCCAGCATCAACATTCATTGGCGCGCGCGGCGCAGCTTGCGAACGCCAGCGAAAAATATGAAATTATGTTTCGCCGGAGGCGCCAACACTACGCGAGCAACAATTGTTTTTGTCAGTTTCGCGGAGGGATGTGTTGCCATGGCCCCAGGTGCGCGGATGGAGCTGCAAGAGATTGCACGCGCGGTCGACGAGGCCGACGCCGCGGCGCCGACGGCGGCGGCATGGGCTGAAGTGGAGGCCGACTTGGGAGTTCGAGCACAGGCGAACGACGAGCATGACAGTGCAGTACACAAGCTTTGCGCCAGCCGGCGTGCGAGCACGGAAGAACCAGCACAAATCAAATGCTCTGCCACGAACGCAGCGTAGCATTTCACACGCGAGCTGCTCCGCCCCCGCGGCGAGACAATACAGCCAGCCGCGCGAAAGAGTTGACAGCTTGCTCCATGGTTGTCGCGGTCGACCATTGTCGGTTGCCGCGACGTCGACAATTATTTTGACCGCCGACCGCGCCGCGCATGACCACGCGATGGTGAGGTCAGTGAGCCCTGGCGAGATGGTGCACACAGGCGAAAACAGCATGAATTTACACCACTGCGCCATCGTCAGTTTTTGTTCGAACATCGTCGATCAGAGTAGAGTTGGAGGTTGACCGCGAGTGCGCGGGCCTGTGCGACTACAGCGTGACATTGTCCTCTCCCCCTTTTGCTGAATCGTACTATTATACAGCTGTGGCAGCTGTCCGGGGCGCACCCGCAAACCACAACTACAGGTTCGGAAGTGTTGTTCCGAACGCCACGCAAAAGCAGCAACAACACCCGAAAGACGAACGAAGGCTTTGCGCCCAACCCCGTCCGCATCAGCGGGCGCGCGGTCCAAACGCCCTTCCCCCCTATAGAATTCTGAAGGGGTTTCCGCTTGATGGGAGGCCCCTGGAGCGATCAATTCCTTTCATTCGAATTGCATGCAGGAGAGTGAATGAAGCCCGGTTTGGGCGATTCGGCTTAGGACGTCTTCAGAACCTGGTTTGGCCGCGCGCTCCCCGCCTGAGACATCCTCAAAATCTGCCGTGTTCGGCCCCGTTGTTTGGCTTGGTTTGCTTGGTTTGGCCTTGGCTTGGCTTGGTTTGAGCCCCGTTCCGCCTAAGACGTCCTCGAAAGTTGCCTTGCTTGGCCCGTGGTTTGGCATGGTTTGGGTCCAGTTTTGCGGAGACGTCCTCGCAGTTTGCTTGGTCTGGCCCTGGTTTGGCTTGGTTTAGGCACCGTTCAGCGCCCCGTTTCGCTTGGGACGTCATAACCGACGTAATTTCATTGTGCGCAATGAAGACCCATTGTGGTCGACACATAGCACGGCTGCGCTACAAAACGACGGGCGGAATGGCGTCCGCCCGTGCGCCCCTTTGCAGAAGAACGCGCATGTGATCTGCCCTCCCCTGAAATGTCTCCCTCCCTCCCCTTACGTCTCTCTTGCTACCCTTGTCCAGGGACGTTGCACATGTGCAGTCAAAACTCATAACAAGGACGCACGGATGTCTGCTTAGTACCCCTGCGTCCTTGCCTCTGCGGCCCGTCCTTCGTGGTTTTCACTGGCAAGCCTTTCAGGGGAGGTTGGCAGTCCAAGGCCCTTGCGTCTTTACCACCTGACCTTCCTACAGATTTCGACTGTAGTCGGCAGGCCGACCGACGTCCGCAAGTCACTCAGGAGGCGAAGCTGTGCAACGGGGCAAATCCCACTGAAATGCGCAACCTGCCCCGCCAACGTTTAGCGGGACAGGGGTGCAGCAGTTCGCCGCTGTCTTGAGAAGCCGGCGCGCGCCGTTGCTCACACGCTCTCCGCGAAGAGGTTGCACCCTTGCTTTGGCTTGACCAAGGACCCTCTCGCCTTGGATTTGCCAAGGACCCTCATCGAGAAAGGCAAACCCTTCCTTGGCTTTGCCAATGAAGGGCCTAATTACCTTCCCCGAGGCTGCTCCGACGGACGCCCCCCCCCCCCCGCTGGCCTCATCAGAAGCAGTATACATACTCAGAGTCATCATCAGCAGCAGCAGCATCAGCATCAGCATCACATCATCATCCTCAACATCATCATTATCATCAGCATCATCATCAGCATCGTCATCAGCATCATCATCACCACCATCATCTTAATCATAAACACCAGCTTCATCATCACCATCAGCATCGTCATCAACAGCAGCATCATCATCGACCTCATCCTCGTCATCATCACCCTCATCCTCATCCTGATCCTCGTCGCCACCAGCATCACCATCATCAGCAGCATAATCCTCATTACCCCTATCGTCATCATTACCATTGTCAGCATCATCAGCAGCATCATCACCATCATCCTCATCATCATCAGCATCATCCTCATCATCATCAGCAGCATCATCATCCGCATCCACATCCTCATGCTAATCCTCATCCTCCTCGTCATCATCATCACCCCCCCCCCTGTTTCGTTCCCCTCCGTCCCTGCCCCCCCACGTGTCCTCGTATCCCTCCTCCGACCCTCCTCTCTCCTGCTCCCTCTGCTCCGCTGCCGCTCCTCACTCCGCCCTCCCACCCTCCCTTGTCCGTGCGCCTCTCCCCCTCATCGTTGCCCCTGGGTCTGGGCATCTGGGCGACGGCTGCAGGAGGGCTGCACCCTCCTCCCCTTGGAGCGAGTACCCTCGTCGCAGGGAGCTGTTCTTGTCCCCCCCCCTCCCCTCGCTCCTCCTGCGCCCCACGACCCGGCCAAGATCCCACTCCTGGAGCGCGCTCTGACCAGGACTGGGGCGGCGAACCCGGCCGCGGCAGCGAGAGCTCCCCCGAAGGCCCGACGGCCCCGAGACGACCCATTCTCACTCTCGGTTAAGCCTTCGCACGAACATTTTGCCGACTTCCCAGCTTCGCATCCGATGCGCCGAGTGCAATCAGACCTCTGATGGGGCGGGCGCTTGCCAGAGAGAAAAAAAAAAAAAAAAAAAAAAAAAAAAAAAAAAAAAACGCCAGGAGCCCCTTGCCTCGTCCTCCCCGCGCGGGCCTCGGGGGCGCCCAGAGCGCGGCCGCGGCGCCGAGAACGCGTCCTGCGGCCCTCGCGGTCCCGGAGCTCCCCCGCGCTGCCAGAGCCCGAGCCTGCCTTTCTCACGCCCCCGCCGCATCCCCTGCCCTCCCTCCCTCGACTCATCCTCTCCCTCCCTCCCCCATTCCTCCCTCGTTGGGCGCCCTGGCGCGGACGGCCGAACGACCCCTGCAGCGGGACACCCTGGCCACGCGGTCGCCGCCGCAAAAACTGCCCGTTCAAGGCTGGCGCCGCGCACAGGCGGGCGGCGCCGAGCGGCGCCGCGCACGGTCGCGCCCCGTCCCCCTTGCCCTCCTGCGCCCGATCCTGCCCTCCCCCGTCCCCCGTCGCCCCGTCGCCCCGCCCTCCCTCCCTCCCTCCCGCCGGCGCGCAGGCCCCCGCCCCGCAGCAGGCGCAGAGGGCCTCCACGAAGATCCCCTCGCAGCCCGGCTGCTACATGCGCATGCTCAGCGGGTGCCCGAAGGAGCCCATGAGGACGTTCCTGTGGAGGCGGGGCCCCTCCCTCGAGGGCGGGGGGAGGAGGTGGGCGAGGAGGAAGGGTATCAGCAGGGAGGAGCAAGGAGGAGGAGGAGGAGGAGGAGGAGGAGGCGATGGAGAGAGGGAGAGAGGGAGAGGGACGGCGCGGATGACCAGCGGCCTCCATCCAGAAGCAGTTCTGCCACCTCGGTTGTCTGCGACGGGTGCCGTTCGAGGCGGGAGCCACATCGGCCTCACCGCGGGCGAATTTGCTCAGAACCGCTGCACCTGCGGGAGTGAGCTTGCGAGTGCACTCAGTTCTCCATGTCTGAGAGTTGCGGATCGCATGTGACTCCCAGCTCACACGCACAAACACACACACACACAAACAAACAAACAAACAAACAAACAAACAAACAAACAGCAAACAAACAAACACGCACACACTTTTTGAGCGTCGCGACCCTGCGCGCGGCTACAGGGCGTAGAGGGTCGGAAAACAGTGAAGCGCGCGCGTCTACGCCCGCCCGGGTACTCAGAACACACACACACACACACACACACACACACGGTTACATGTACATTGCAGTTGCCATGAACATTCACTTCGTGAGATGGATCGACTAAGCTCGTCCCAATGAAAACACGGCTGGAAGCATGGCAAGTTTGTCTGGGATCACAAGATCCCACTCGCGGTTTCGCAGGCCCACACGGGGTCCCGAGAAAGTCATGGGTTGGCGTGGTCACCGTACGCAGTTGCTGATGCAGCAAACAGGTAATTGGGTGCTCGCGTTCGGCTTGGGCTTCGATTTTGCCTTCGCACGAGCTCTTATCGGCGGCGAGAGAGGGGGGAAGTGAGAAGGACAAGACCTAAGAAGTCGGCGTGTCTTCTCAGAAACCTTCCGCCTTCTGAGAAGTATCATATGCGTTTCGGGAAAGCTTGGAATAATTATCAGAAGGCTGGGCGACCTCCGAGCCTTCTAAGAAGGCCCGCCCCTTCTCACTTCCCAGGCGCGCCGCCTATCTTACCCGAGGAACCGAGTTGCTCTCACCCTGCACGTGTGCGTACCGAACGCGGGAGAACGTGCGCAATGCTTGCAGCCTCGACCTTCTCTTGATGCTAGCTGGATTTGCTCGTTGGCGTGCTACGCAGATGTCTCTGCCACCTGACTGACAACATGCGCAGGCTGCGCCCAAATCTGGAGGCACGTGGCTGACGCCGAGAGGTCGAAAACCATGTGTGACGGGCGACAGCAGCTGCGCGGAATCGAGGCGCCGCTGAGCGCTCGCCGCGTCCCCAGATCCGAGCAGGGCAAAATGCCTCCACCTCGCTCGGCGGGACGGTGACCTCCGTTCCTGGTGGCCCCCTGGGGGTCCCTTTTGGGCGGAAGACTCGGATGTTCGACCCGTGCTCCCCCCCCTCGGGTCCGTCCGTGGGCTGCCCTCTGGCCGCCCTGGGCACCCCCCTGGGGCCCTCCTGGGTGGGGACCTCGTGGGCCGTCTTGGAGCGTCGGCAGCTGGAAACGTCGGCCCGAGAGGCACACGGAACAAGCCACGGAGAAGCCATACGTTTGGCCTTGGGGCCCTCCCGGGAAGGCTCCCTTGGGGCGCACTCGGTGCTTCTGGGGGCCGCCTCGGAGCCACCTCTGGAGTCCTGGGCCGATCGTGCGGCGATTCGGGGCTCTCTTGGGTCGTCTGGGCGGCCTCTTGTGTTGTGGAAGACGATTAGAGAGGAAGCATGCTGCCAAGTAATTTCCATATGTTTTAAAGATGTATCGGACATGCTTTAAACATGAATCACATGATTGAAACATGTTCGGGACATCTTGCCGACATTTTAAACACATGTTGAATTCGATGATAGGACTGTCAGGGTGTCCATTGTCGTGGCATCCACAACTCTTGTGGCCTTCTGGGCCCGTCCTGGGTCCCGGCGGCAACGCTCGGGGGAGCCCAAGGGGGCACGCCGGGAGCTGCGGTGCTTTCGGGGGCTCCGGGCCCCCCGTTTCAAGAAGCCTCGGGATTGAGGGCCGAGGCTCCAGTTGAGTCGGGCCTGTCCCTCTACAGGGGGAGCATTCAAAAATGGTCAAAAAATAGTCAGGGGACGGTTTTGTTTGACCATTTTGGATTATTTTTTGATCTGTTGGGCTACTCTTAATTTTTCGTCCCAAAAAAAAATTGCAGGGGGACAGGCTTGGCCTAAGGCTTCAGGGATTAGGCCAAGGACCTGAGAGCACTCCAACTCGTGCCTCAGGCGAATCTAGTCCACCCGTCCGCTCTGCAAGATGTGGGTCGACGTTCGCGCGGCGATGTTCTGTTGTTGTAAGTCCGACGTGAGGAACCCCGATTCCAAGATCCCAATGGCTGCTGTGGGTTGGCAGACACGTCAGGAACCAAGCCCATGGGCCCCGACGGGTCCTACTCGAGGCTGGGAAGAGTGCCGATGATCGCTCGCCATCGGTGCCTCCTCGAAAGTTTTCCAGCCTCGGGATGCGTTCCAGAAGTTGCGCCTCGCCGAGGGCGTTCTGAGGTTGTCAGAATCTTTCCGAACGGCCGCCAGAGAGCCGAATTTTTTACCCGAAAATCCAGAGCCCCCCCTTTCCCCCGTTCTCTCCCCCCTTCCCTCCCCACCCCCCTTTCCTTCCCCTCTCCCCCCTCCATTCCTCCCCCTGAAGAAAGAGAGGACAGAGGCGGGCGAAGCAGCAAAAGCAGGCGGGCGAGGTCGAATCGTCCCGTCCACACCACTCCACCCCCGCCAGATGGCCAGCACTTTCCTTAGATAGTAGTTCACGGAAACTTTCGCTCGTCTTGGCTTGAACGCACATCGGCGAATGGGCGCCACAGCGCCCAACAGCGCCGTGCAGCGCCAAAGGAGCCCTCAAATAGTGCCCAATAACGCCCAACAGCGCCCACTAGCACCAAGCGAGGGAGATTCGTCATGTCCGCCTGGCGCGCGATGGGGCGCGCTGCCGGGGACGAGAGCGGGGGTCGGTTACAGTCGGGGCCCTGAAGAAGGAACCCGTTTCGTTGGGGAGGGGCTCCGCGTTCCTCAAGTGTTTCACAGCTTGCCTCAGGTTTTCCTTATGTTTTCGATTGGAAATCGAAGGTGAACTGCCTTGCTGGCGGAGGCTGGCTTTGCCGATCGGGCGGAGGCCGCGCAGCGCGGGCGTGCTGTCATGGCGAGGCGTGCGGCCGCCCAGGAGCCCTGAGCAGCCGGGGTGCTCTTTGACGCTTCTGCTTGCACGATTTGTTTTCGAAATGTTGTTCCTTCATGGTTGTGTCGGCAAAAAAAAAAAAAAAAAAAAAAAAAAAAAAAAAACGCCCCGACTGTACGACAGCACTCGCGCGCCGGCCTCCCGCGGCGGGTCGCGCGCCGGCGCCGCCCTCTTCTCCGCGCCGGCGGGCCCCAGCAGGCGGCCCGCGCAGGCCGCGGCGCAAGGTCACTGCGTCCTCTCGCGCAGGACCCGCCTCCCTCCTCCCTCCTCCCTCCTCCTCCCTCCTCCCTCCTCCTCCTCGTCCTCCTCCCTCCTCCTCCCTCCTCCACGTCCTCCACCCTCCTCCTCCTCCTCCTCCTCCTCCTCCTCCCTCCTCCTCGTCCTCCTCCCTCCTCCTCCGTCCTCCTCCTCATCCTCCTCATCCTCCTCCTCATCATCATGCCCCGCCCCCCTCCTCCTCCTCCTCCTCCTCCTCCTCCTCTTCCTCCTCCTCCTCTTCCTCCTCCACTCCCTTCTCCTCCTGTGTGCGCAGCTTCCCATTTCCGATTGCGTTTTCCACGATCCCCCTTCCTCCCGCCCTCGCCGATTCCAGGTCGACGCGCGCCCCCCCATGGTGCCAGCCAGGACGTGGTGGGCCCCGCGCGCGGACGCGCGTGCGCCCCCGCGGGCGCCGCCCGCCATCGACGGCCTTTCTGCCTTCTCACCGAGGATGGCCCCCCGCGCGTCCCCCACCGCGGAGACGGACGGGGGCTCCTCCTCGGATCGAACCCGGTCTGTTTTGACGGACGTCGGTCTCTCCATGGTATTCTTAAGTCGGGCTTGTGTCTCTACGGGAGGCAGATTCAAAGATAGTCAAAGAATAGTCTGGGGACGATTTTGTTCACTATGTTTGAACATGTTTTGCGTATTTGTGCCTCTTTTTTATTCTTCGTCCACAGTCCCCCTGTAGGGGGACAGGCCCGACCTAATGGTATTCCCTGGAATTCCCTGTCGTTGCCCCTCCCCTCCCCCCCGTTCCTCCCGCCCTCGCCCCCCCCCTCTCCCCCGCGTCGCCTCGGGCGCCGCCGCGCCCGCCTCGGAGGCACGACCCCTTCGCCGAGGAGCGCGGCCTGGGCGAGGCGGACTGCCTGAAGCGCAAGTCCACGTGGGACCCGCGGGGCCTGCGGTTTCGAGCAGGGGTTCGACCACAGAGCCGATTCGCCCCAGGATTGGTTTTCTCTTCGGGTCCATGGAAAATGCGTTGGGCGTTCGTGGATCATCATACGCCTTTTCTGTCGTAGATTCGACGAGCAAGCCAAGGCAGGGGCAAATCAATCCTGCAGTCGATCTCTCACTTGAAGGTTCCAGGCTTCCCAGATGGCGTCGGACGGGGTCGGAGGGTCGCGCCGCATCGCCGATGCACTGGCGACGCGGCTCGATTTGGGGCCCGGTGTTCTCAGCGTCAACGTCGCCGATGCGTCGCCGACGTCGACGATGCATTGGCTGGGTAGTCGAAGGCCAGACTGTCAGATTGGATTGGGCCCCAAGGGCCAATCTGGCCCGGCCAAACTGGATGATTTGGGTTATTCGCCAGACTGGATTCGCGTTGTTTCCCTCGCCAGATTGCCCCCGTTTGCCAGATTGGGCCTGCCAGATTGGCGCCAGATTGGCTTCGACTACCCAGCCAGGTGAGCGGCGCAAACAACGGGGTCGTCTGCGCCGATATTGGCGCGCAAGCTGCCAGCGAAAGCCGCGGCGTAAGCGCCCGCGCTTCACGTGCGGCGTGCCGCGCCGGCGGCCCGCGCAGGCCGCGGCGTGAGGTCGCTGCGCCCTCTCGCGCAAGACCCGCCTTTGTCAGGAGGGAGAAAACACACAGACACAATGAATCGTCGATCCCCCAGAAAAGATGGGAAAAGATGGGAATTGGGCGGGAAGAGAGGAAAACCCAGAAAATATGGGAAAATGTGGGATGTGGGGCATGTTTTTACTTGTGTGTGTATTTATCTGTGTGCCCTGGGGCCCCATTCACAAACTTTGATCCTCGCCCACGTGGGCGGCATCTACAGACTGGCTCGCGGTGCTGGGCGCGGTCCCGGTGCCGCGCCCTGGGGGCGCCGGGGGCCGCCCGTGGCCCCGCGGAGGGACCAGCGGAAGGACTTCTGCTGACGCACCTCCACGGGAGCCTCCATGCATGGGCACGTCTCCGGGCCCCGCCTGTGGCCCCCGGGGCCTCCCGGGGGCCTGCCGAGAGCTCCCCGGGGGCCGCCAGGGGCTGCGCGGGTCTGCGGCCTCCACCTCCCCCCTCCTGCTCCTCCTCCTCCTTTTCCTCCTGCTCCTCCTCCTGCTCCTCCTGCTCCTCCTGCTCCTCCTCCTCCTCCTCCTCCTCCTCCTCCTCCTCTCCTCTCCTCCTCCTCCTCCTCCTCCTCCTCCTCCTCCTCCTCCTCCTCCTCCTCCTCCTCTTTCTCATAGGGTGCTCAGAGAACTGGGCAAGCCTTGCTATCCCAGTAAGGTCTCCACGAAGCGTCGTATTCCAGGACCGTCTCAGTCGGGGCCTCAGGCCCGAAGGCGGCCCGTAGTTTCTACTTGATGACATCGTCATTGGTCCCATTCCCACTCACATTTCTCCAACATCAGCATCCCTCCTTCATCATTCCCTACCCCCTCCTTGTTCCTTTTCTCTGCCCCACCCGTGCTCTTCATGAATAGCTCATCCGCGTCGCGCTCCCAGACGTGTTGGTGATTAGAGTGGGCCGGGCGTTGCGCTGGAGGCTCCTTCGCCGCTTATGATCGTAGAGTTTGAAATGCGCAGCAGCTTCAGAGATGGAGGGCGGATCGGTTTCAAAATGGAGCTCTCGCATTAGCGCCGCGCACATGTGCCTTATAAGTTGCATCAACCATAAGGACGAAGCACAGATCGTTTTCAAAGTGAAGCTCTCTCTCTCTCTCTCTTGCTCGCCCTGGCGCTGCGCACACTCGTTTTCAAAGCGTCGAGGGTGGAGGGTGGACCGTTGTGAGAATGGGTGTCTCGCCTTAGCACCGCGCACATTCGTCTCAAGAGTTCGCAACAGTTCAAGGATGGATCGTGGTTCCTTTTCAAAATGGGGCTCACGCCTCACGCCTGAGCGCCACGCACGTTCGATTGAAGAGTTTGCAGCAACTCCAAGGATGGAGGGCCTTCGCGCTGCGCACGTCCGTCTTCAAAGCTCGCGACCTGTTCAATGATGGAGAGCAGCTCCTTGTTCCAGTGGGGCTCCCGCCTCGGCACCGCGCGCAGTCGTCGTGGGAGCTTGCAACAGCTACGATGACGGCGGAAGCGGGTCCTTTTCAAAGCGGGGCGCTGCTGCTGGAGATTATAAAGGTCGGCGGCCAGTCGGGCGATGACTTCTGAGGCCAATACTTCTGCACTGCACGTGTTGACGCTGTCTCGTCATTGCGAACACCAGTTCCTATCGAGACGCGCTTCCTGCGGAGAAAAAAAGTAGAGGTCGGCGGCCAGAAGCTTGAACCGGTGCAACAGCCGCACGGAGGAACTCCTCCTCCTCCTCCTCCTCCTCCTCCTCCTCCTCCTCCTCCTCTCGCGTGGCCTCCCGAAGGAAGGGGCAGAACCAGCAGCGAGAGGAGGAGGAGGAGGAGGAGGAGGAGGAGGAGGAGGAGGAGGAGGAGGAGGAGGAGGAGGAGGAGGAGGAGGAGGAGGAGGAGGAGGAGGAGGAGGAGGAGGGAGGGAGGAGGAGGAGGAGGAGGAGGAGGAGGGAGGAGGGGAGGAGGAGGAGGAGGTCCTGCCTGGCGAAATTGGGCCGCTCGCTCGAGGAGTTCTCGGGGCCTACAGGCCAGCAGCCTGGGGAGTATGGCGCCGCTGCGCGGGTGGAGGGCAGTGCCTCTTCCGAAGGAGTCTCCCCCCTGCCTGGCGAAATTGGCCGCTCGCTCGTCACTGAGGAGGGCGAGGAGGGCGAGGAGGAGGGCGAGGAGGGCGAGGAGGAGGGCGAGGAGGGCGAGGAGGAGGGCGAGGAGGACGAGGAGGAGGGCGAGGAGGACGAGGAGGAGGACGAGGAGAAGGGTGAGGAGTATGGCCAGCAGCTGGGAGTATGGCGCGGCGAGGAGGGAAGATCGGAGCCAGAGAGTGAGGAGCGTGGCAGCAGCAGTGCCTCTTCCGAAGGAGTCTCCCGTCTGGAGATGTCCTCGACGCCCCTGGCCAAAGGGATTCTATCAGGAGGGAAAGAAACACACAGAGACACAATGAACCCTCCATGCCCCAGAAAACATGGGGAGAATATGGGAAGTGGTGGGGAAGACAAAGACCCAGAAAATATGGGAAAATATGGGGAATCTTTTCATTTGTGTGTATTTATTTGGGTGTCCTGAGGCCCCTTCATTATACCCGTGGGGCATGCTTGCTCAGAACGGTGATCTCGCTGGACACGATGCAAGGCAGTCAGTTCCTCTTCAGATTGGGCCTCTGGCCTTGAGTGGCACGCCCACGGGGTGTTGGTCTGACAAGGAGGCGTCGTGAAGTGCAAAGGACAGCTTCCAAGGCAGGCGCTTTTGAGGAGGGGATTTGGGACGGGATTGTAGCAGCGTTGACACATCTTGGCTTTACTCTGGTCATCCCCCTCCTCCTTGCCCCTCCTCCTCGTCCTCCTCCTTATCCTGTTCCTCCTCCTCCTTCCTTCTCCTAGCGTGCGGAAGAGGAGGGAGATGGAGGAGGGAGATGGAGGAGGAGGAGGAGGAGGAAGGCGTGAGGAAGCAAGCTTGAGGTGGAAAGTGGAGGCAGGAGTTGCGAGCGATCGATCGGCCTCTCTCATCTGGGATGGTCGAGCCTTCGGAGCGCGCAGGCAGCATCCTATATGTGACGTCTGGTGGCTGCGCGCGTCAAGCCCTCTCGACCGCGGGGAAACAATTCCGCCGCACATCCGGGCAGCGGCGAGGAAGGTGCACGACAGGATGCAAACAGTGGGGGCGCGCATCAAGAAACCGTATGCTTTTCGTCAGGGTATCTTTGGTTTCTTCGCTCCCCGCGCTGCGTGGTGACCTCCCGCAGCCGCTGAGGGAACTGCTGTGTTCAGGGTGCCTCCAGGTTTTCCCCCTCAGGTGCGCCTCGCGCGCGGGTTCTCAGGGTTGGGTTTCTTGCGAGGATTGCTTGCGGCCGCGCCCGCACTGTGTGTCGTCGCAGCAATGTTGTGGCATTCAAGTCTGGATAAAGGTGGCTTGATTGGTACGCGTGGAGTTGGTAATCCGTTTTGTCATTCCAAGGCAGACTATGGGAGGAGAGGTCGACCTTCTAGCGGCGGGTAGAGCAGTGGACGGCATAGCGTGGCATCGCAAAACAACAGCCCGAGCGCGTGGCAGGAGCGCCCACGAGCGTGTGGGATTTTGATGTGCGGGGCTGATCACCAAGAGCACATTCCATGGAGGTTATTCCAAGGAGCTTGAAGACAGTCCACCTCGTGCCTCAGGGCACGGTGGCAGACATGTGTAAGTATTTGTATATAGACACAGACATACACACATGCATACACATAAGAAAAAATGTGTGCATGCACATCTGCATATACCAGGAAATTGGTCATGGTTTGCAATCGGCACGGACGGCTGGATAGATATAATCTAATCCGTCATCGGGTGAGCGAAGATGGGGGTGTGGGTACCCGTTACTTGCCAGGGGCACCAGCGATCCATTCATATTGGTTTTGGCCAGGCCAGATTTGGGCTTAGTATCTGTGCATACGCGCTCCTGGCTTGGCTTCGAAGGTGTATCCGATTCTCTCCCTCCTATCCTCGTCATCCTTCATATTCCTCTTTCCGACTGTTCCTCATGCCGTTCTTTCATCCGCGCCATTCTTTCCTCCCCTTTTCTCCATACTTCGTCCTTGCCCGCCTCCTCTTTGCCTCCCTCCCCTTCCTCCCAGTCCCATCCTCATCCCTCCTCCAGCCTTCCCTTCCTCATCGCCGTTCCTCCTTTTCGCTCCTCCATCATCACCATCCCTGTTAATCCTCATCAGAATCTTCCCACCTGCCTCCTGCCTCCTCTTCCACCTCCTCATCCTCCTTATCCTCCTCCTCCTCACCCCATCCATCATCACCCTTATTGGGCCCAAGTTGCTCTTGTCGTGGTTATCCCCCACCTCCCCCCCGAGGACAAGCATTGCGACTCGAAGGACGCCGAGATGGTGTTCGTTGGCAAGGACGCCGCCCAGGCTGCCGACACGGTCCCGCCCGCGGCGGAGGCCGCCACTGCTGCGGAGGCACAGGGCATGTCCCTCGTCGTCGTCGTCGTCGGCGGCGGCAGCATCGTCGTCTACCCTGTTCTTCCTGCTCCTCCTCCCCCTTCTTCGTTCCTCATGTTACTTCCCCTCCGCATCAAGACGTTCTAGGACTCCATGGACTGGGTAAACCTCGGGCGGGCGCCTGGGCTTCCCGCCAGCCATCTTGGCCTTCGAGCTTTAGCATTATTTGACGGCCAGGATCCTCCCTCGCCTGTGGCGACGTCGCGTCCCTGGCGTTCCAGCGTTCCAGCCCACGCAGCCCATGAATCAGGGCCTCCGCTCAGGCACGAGGTTCGCGAGATACCTCACCGCATAAATTAAAGCATGAGTATATATATATATATATACACGGTGACCGAGGGTGCCCGATCTGCCGTGCTTCTGCCCTGGGCATGCGTCCATGACTTGTCGGAGGCGCTTGTTGGCACACGGCGGCGCGCACGCCTTGAGCCCACCAAGTGCGCGGTCTCGACTTGCGACGTCTTTGTCGCCGGCGGGCTCGCGGTCTCGCCCAAGAGCGATTTGGTCGGCAACTGTCATCAGGGCACCCTTCGCATGGTGCAACCTATCTGGAGGCCTGGGCACACAGTGTGACATTGTCAGCTCAGCTCGTTGCTTGGGCGTGGACATGGGCGTTGGACACGAGCTGGAGGAGGTGCTCGCTTCAAGAGCGTCGCCAAGGCCGAGGCCACGCATTCTCGTACTCGATGGCTCCGCTAGAGCCAGCAAGCGTGGCAGGACGTGCTCCAAGATTGAGCGGGCAGCCGCCCAAGCTCCTCCTCCTCCTCCTCCTCCTCCTCCTCCTCCTCCTCCTCCTCCTCCTCCACCTCCACCTCCTCCTCCTCCTCCTCCCTCCTCCCTCCTCCTCCTCCTCCTCCTCCTCCTCCTCCTCCTCCTCCTCCTCCTCCTCACGCTGGGGTTTCCAATGTGGCAGCACGGTGCTCGTCGTCGGCAGCGGGCCCAGCCAGCTCGGACGAGCATCCGCTTCGGGCCACGGGGCCCCGATCCCCAGCAGAGGTCTCGTCGGACCAGAGGCCCGATTTCGGCGGTGCAGACTGTGCTACTTGAGCACAGCTGGTCGCCGGTCGGGCCCACGGGCTGGATGAGGTGTCTGCCCTGACAGACGGCAGAAATGTTGGGTCTTCCCACGAGCTCAAAGCCTCACCAACGGCTCCGCCAACGACCTCATCGCGGCCTTCGACCAGTCAATCGTGAACGATTTGCGGCAGCAGGCGGCGTCTGGTTGGGCGGGCGACATCCTGCAGGATGGAGCCTGCCTCGCCGCCCTGCGCGACAGGCTGCCGGTTGGGCGCACTCTGCCGTGCCCGCAAGGGGCAGGCGTTCGAGGAGGCGATGGTGGCCATCGCACCTGCTGGCTCTTTGGACACGGCAGTGGTCCGAGGCGGGAATTTATACATGACCAGCGCCTGGAGGGTCCGTTTTCGGAGCCTCGGCAGGCGGTGGATCTGGACAGATTCGGGCACCCGGGGGCCGAAATCTATCCATATCCACCGCCCGCTGGGGCACCAGGACGTCGGTTCTCAGGCGGTGGATAGGGATAAATCCCCGCCTCGCAAGTGGTGCGCAACCCAAAGCGAAGACGAGGGCGTTGACGATCTCGACCATCGCTGTGGCCACGGCGTCGAGACGGACTTCCACCGCAGCCGCAAAGGGGGCAGGAAGGCCCGCGCCGTGAGCGACGAATTGACCCCGCGGGTTCGCGCCGAGGTCGGCGCCTCCTGCCCGCGCTTTTGGTTGCGGGGTTTTGCGCCGGCCACCTTGACGCGCGTTGTGCGTCCAACGACGTGCGAGAACAGGCTTCATGTGGGCTCTCCCGCGGCGGCTTCTCTCTCGGTCGAAGGTCGCCCACGCAGCCACTGGCCCTGAACGGCGACGCTGGCGGCGGCCACGAGTCAAGGCCTCCAATACTGCGTCGCGCAGGAGCGGCGGTCTGCAACCCGACACCGCCATCCTGGACAAGACGACGATGCTGGAACCTATTGGCGGGCCATCGGCAACCGGCGCATCGCGGCGAGCTCCGCGCGCGGCGCCTGGCGGCCGCGAAGTGCGAGGGCGCCGGCCTCCTCTGCGCCGACGAGTTCGGCCTGTGCGACGGCGGGCGGCCGCAGCTGGACCAGAGCGGCCCTGCGGGCCCGACGCGGGCCGATGGCACCGGCCGGGGCAGACGCCCCGCACTCGGCCGCGCTCGGGGACCTCCCCGTCGAGCGCGCCAGCTCGCAGCTCGCAGCCGCCGAGGCTCGAGCGACGGCAGCGCGGCCGCCGACGGCGCCGGCGGGCATATCGCGGCGCAGGAGGCGCGCTCCCCGGCTGCACGTGCAGGCGACCTGTGCACAGTGTCAGAGCCCCGAATCATCAGGGGTAACTCGGGTCAGGGCTAACTCGGGTTCGCTTTTCGGGATTCCGAACCCGACTTACCCCGGACCCGAGTTACCCCGGATAATTCGGGCGTCCAGAGCCCCGAATCATCAGGGGTAACTCGGGTCAGGGCTAACTCGGGTTCGTTTTTCGGGAATCCAAACCCGCGCTACCCCAGACCCGAGTTACCCCGGATAACTCGGGCGCCCAACAGTGGAGGCCCATGCCAGGAGACGCCCTGCTTGCCTCCAAGTCGGGGGCGGAAAAGAGGGGGGTGATGACCAGAGGGGGGGGGGATGTCATGGCGGGGGCCATGATAGTTCCCCAGATTTCATGGCGCCCCGACTTCTTTCATCACGTCCCTGGCCCCCCCGCTGGGCCGCGCACATGCCGCCGGCCATGACTTGCACCCCCCCCCTCTGGGACATCCCCCTCTTGGCCGCTCCCGATCCAGGGTGCCCCGGGCTTCTGGGGTGCCGACGGCTCTGCGA
>CAUYUJ010014751.1:105624-140624 GCA_963575745.1 Prorocentrum cordatum | reverse complement strand
GGCGATCCAGAGGGCAGATTGGGTTCTCCTGAATGCTCCTACTACCGAAAGGGTATGCGAGAATCGTATCAAGCTGCCCGCGGCGGACCCCGCCACCGTGCCAGCGCATCAGAGCAGCGGCGCCAAAAGACAGGGGTTTGCCTTGAAGCCCGCTGAATTTCAGACAGGGAACTGGAGCGGGTCTTGCACACTCCCTCTTGTCAACAGCCTAGTTCTGCCCTTCCTTCCGCCCCGCTTCTTCTCCTTCTCGCTCCTCCTCGCTCCTCTTTCTCGCCCTCCGCCTCCATGTCTTCTTCCCTGTCTTCCCTCCTTCCTCTTGAGCCTCATCTCGGAGGCTTCCCTGGCGCCTCTTGAGCCTCTCATGGGGGTCTCTGAGGGCTGTCGAGCTTCTAAGGGCCTCTTAAAAGCCGTTGGGGGCCTCTTGGGTTTCTGTCAGGGGCGTATCTGGGGCCTCTGGAGGCCTCTTGGGGGCATGTTGGGGGTCTTGGGGGCAATCTTGGAAAGGGGGCTCCCAAGACCAGTTCGAGGGCCCCTTCTTGGACCCATAATGGGGCTTCCGGGGAGGCCTATTGGGCCATGCTGGGGGCCATTTTGAGGCCCTTCTTCTGGGGCATCTTAGGGTCCTCCTGGGCCGTCTTTGAGAACTCTTGGGCCGTCTTGGAGCTCTCTTCGGGACCTTTCGGGCCGTCTTGGATTTTCACAAGCCCGAGCATGCTAAAATTCTGGAAATATCGGTGGGAAATGCTGCATGTTTTCTTTGTGAGTGCCTCTTGGTTGTCCTCTCGGAGCCCTTTGGGGACCTCGTGGGCCGTCTCGGGCGCCTCTTGAGCCATCTTGGGGCCCTCTTGGAGTGTCCGGCGGCCTTATTGGGCAGTCTTGGGACCACCTTGGATGCCGTATTGGACGTGCTGGGGCGAGCTTGGCTATTTTGATGCGGGTGTTGGTTGTGTTGGTTGTCGAGGGGCGTGTGTTTTACTGTTTGGACTGATTGGCGTTGTTGTTGTTGTTGCTGTTGTTGCTGTTACTGTTGCTGTTGCTGGTGCTGTTGTTGGTGTTGGTGGTGGTGTTGGTGTTGGTGTTGTTGTAGTTGTTGTTGTTGTTGGTGGTGGTGTTGTTGTTGTTGTTGTTGTTGTTGTTGTTGTTGTTGTTGTTGTTGCTGTTGTTGTTGTTGCTGTTGTTGTTGTTGTTGTTGTTGTTGTTTGTGTTGGTGTTGGTGTTGGTGTTGGTGTTGGTGGTGTTGTTGTTGTTGTTGCTGTTGCTGTTGTTGTTGTTGGTGTTGTTGTTGTTGGTGCTTGTGTTGGTGTTGGTGTTGGTGTTGGTGTTGTTGTTGTTGCTGTTGTTGTTGTTGTTGTTGTTGTTTGTGTTGGTGTTGGTGTTGGTGTTGGTGTTGGTGGTGTTGTTGTTGTTGCTGTTGCTGTTGTTGTTGTTGGTGTTGTTGTTGTTGGTGCTTGTGTTGGTGTTGGTGTTGGTGTTGGTGTTGTTGTTGTTGTTGGTGGTGTTGTTGTTGTTGGTGGTGCTGCTGCTGCTGCTGCTGCTGTTGTTGTTGTTGTTGTTGGGATTGTGTTTGCCTGTTTCTACCCCCCTCGGCCAGAGCCTCTCCTCGTCCAGAGCCGCTCAGAACTATCATTTCTTTGAGGGAATTGCCCAAAATCGGCTCCAGAGAGGACGGGGCTGTGTTCTGACGACTCGTGCGGGGAGGAGATGGGATCGGCCCTAGAAAACACGGAAGAAACCTCCAACAGACATTAGAGGAGCAGTCTAACACGCCCCAGCGTGGCAAATACGGTAGCGGATGAACAGTTGTTGTGTTTCAATGATTCGAGTTTGTTGGTCTTGTTCCTAGTGCCTCCAAGACAGCCCAAGAGGCCCCCAAGCGAGTCCGAGGACGGCCCCATGGGACCATCGTGGGCATGGTTCAAGTAGGGATTCCGAATCACGTTCCCGAGGCCGCGGAAAAGTCATGTGCCACACCGTGGAAGTGCCTGAGGATTCCCAGAATGTTGTGGCTTTGGCCCCGCACAGAGCATTTACAACAGATTATTTCAACGCAGTGAACTCGAAAGGACTTGAGGGCACTCCACTTCGTGCCTCGCGGCACCATGGTGGATTATCATGTGGTGTTGCTACCACGTGTCCTTTGCATTGCGAGTGCACTCAAAGATACGTGAAAGCACTAGCCTGCCTTAAAGACTCGTAAGCAGCACAGCGCAACCATGGCACCCCGACACCACGTGTGTGCACAGGTGTACATGCGTCCATACGTAGACGTATGGGTGTTGAGAGAGGGGATGGAAGGATTACGAAGGAGCCACCAGGAAGAACGAAGAAGGATGAAGAAAGAGTAGGAGGAGGAGGAGAAGGAAAAGGAAGGAAGGAAGGAAGGAGCAGCAGGTTGAGCAGCAGCATGAGAGGGCTGAGGAGGGGGATGGAGGGACGAGGAAGACGGCACGGCCCGGTTTTCTTGCTGGCCACAGGCCGCGGCCGCTCCCGTGGAAGAAGCGCAGCCTGTGGCGAGCCCTTTGCAGCCCGGGTGCTACATGCGGATCCCCACCGGATGCCCCAAGAAGGCCATGAGGACCATGTTTTGGCATCCTCATCCTCCGCATCTTCCACCCGCTACTTTCTTCCTTATCCCATCCCCATCCTCTATCCTCCCTCATCTCCTCCATCCTTCTCATCCCCCCATCTCCTCCACCTCCTGTGTATCATCATCCGTACCAGTGTTGTTATTATGGTTGTTACGGTTATAAGTATTAGAATTGTTGTTATTCCTCCATCGTCCTCTTTCTTCGCACACTTCATCCCGCCGCATCACCTCCTCCGACTCCTTGCCTTCTCGTCGTCGCGATTCCGTCATCTACGCTCCTCCATTTTCCATTTCCCCTCCTCCCAGTGAGGACCCAGCTGTGGCGCCACGACACGTGGGCGGAGGAGCAAGGCTCGGCAGCGCTCCTTGCCCCATCACGGGCCAGGGATGGGAGGGAGAAGGAGGAGGAGGAGGAGGAGGAGGAGAGCATACAGTAACCAGTGAGGGGCACCAGGAGGTGCAGGAGGAGGGGTGGCAGGAGGATCAGAGAGTTTGCCCATCTTCGCTCATAGAATGGTTTCGAGCAGCAGCTGAGCGCGACGAGGCAGGAGGAAGAGGAGGAATAAAGAGAGACGGAGGAAAGAGAGATAGAGAGAAAGAGAGAGAGAGAGAGAGAGAACAGCAGCAACAACAACAATCATGTCAATACTGTTCGTTCTTCTCTGTTCGAGTGCCACTCAGCATGGATACCCCAAACCATCGATATCCGTCCTCTTCGTCTTCGATCGTACCCTGGGGGCTATATCTTCCATACCTGCCAGGCGCAGGTGTTAGGAGCAGAGAATGCAAGCGGCAGAACCAGGCGGGCGCGTCGGGCAGGCGGACCCTGACGGGCGGGCGGGCCCAGACGGCCGGGTCGAGTGGGCGGGTCGCTGAAGCGTCAGTCTTGTACGAATCGCGAGGAAGTCTCGAGCGAGAACAGGGAGGCAGGCAGGCAGGCAGTCAGTCCGATCGAGTCAATGCTCGGCCCAGAATCGGGCACGACTGTGTTGAACCTCAGGCATCACTTTTGGAGCCCGAGTGAAAAATTCACAAAGTATTCTTCGTGCTCGAGAAAGTCACTGTCTACATTCATGTCATACCATTCGGTCTCAAAGCACTCCTTCGCAAGTTTGCGCAGATAGTCGTCCCATCTCACTGCGGGCCGTCCACGTGCTAGTGGATGCCAACGCAATGCTCTTGGAGGCCAGCTGTCCGCCATCGTGCCTGCTCGATGCCAGTGACCTGAGACCCAAGAGTGTGCTTGTAACAAAACCGGATGCGAGCCCCGGGAGGTGCACTTCAATTTAAAAACACAATGGGCACCAGCGGGGAGAGCAACAATACGTATTTCCCTAGCCTTCACCAACAAAAAACGAAAACAAGAACAGCAGCAGCAACAACAACAAAAAGAACGACGACGACGACGATAACAATATTAACAACAACAACAACAACTATAACAACAACAACAATAACATCATCAACAACAACATTGACAACGACAGCGACAACGACAACGACAACAACAACAAGCATGTTATATTGTTCGCTTGTACCTGCTCGCGTGCAATTCAATACGTATATCCCAAACTCGATCGCACCCCTTTGAGTGTATATCTTCCTTACCTGCCGCATGTAATTGGTGCAGCCTCTGAAACAGTGGAAGAGAGGACGAATTGCAAGGGGAGGGAGAAGGATGGAGCGCAGGATCATAGGAGCAGAAAACACTTGACAGAACCAGACGGGCTGATCGGGCGGATAGACCCTAACAGGCGGATCGAAAAGGCAGGCCCAAGAGGCCAGGTCGAGAAAGCGGGCTGCTGAAGCGTGAGTACTGGGGATGCGCCTTGGACCCTTTAGGGCGTCACCCATATGTTTCGGGGACGCCGTCCCCGAAAGCTTACGATGGGAGGGGGCATTGCTCACTAGGAGGCTGCCGAAACCGTTTGCGTCACCCGTGCTGCCGTGACATTTGCTTTGGGCGCCGACTTGCTTGAGGCGCAATGCATGCTTTTGTTCAGAATATCAGAACGTTTTTACCTATATCTAAGTGTTTGTTTCAATGATATGTGTTTGAACTACAACTTCTGTGTGGATTTACCGCGTGCATATATGGTATAGTAGGTGATTTCCAATATGATATTTCAGTTTTTCCAAAGCGTATGGCGGATGTGTTTTTCGAGAACAACGGACAGCGCGTTTCGCGTAGTCGGATTGATTTTTCTTGCGTTGCACATTATCGAACACAACCTTGCCTACATCCTCTCACGCGTCACACATCGGGCGCACCAACGCATTGCAGTTTCCACTGTGCCGTGTTTCGGGCTGTACTTCAATGGCGGCCTGATTAGTTCAAACGCGAGGAGGCACGTCCCTCCCCCTCCTCCTCCTCCCTCCTCCTCCCCCTCCTCCTCCTCCTCCTTCTCCTCCTCCTCCTCCTCCCCCTTCTCCTTTCACTGGCGGATTTGTAGGCCGCCCCTCCCCCTCCTCCTCCTCCTCCTCCTCCCCGTCCTGCTCCTTTTTCAAGGGTCAGGGAAGACGCCAATGCCGATGCCGGCGCGTCATCATGAGTTCATTATCGGGCTTCGGTTTGTCTTGTTAACCCAGTTTGAATTCACCCTGTGAGTAGGATGAGGAGGAGGGCGACGTGGCGGAGGAGGAGGAGGAGGATGGGAAGGCCTGAGTGCTTCATCCTGGAATAGTTGTGCGTGCTTTGCGCGCTTGCTCGCCCATAGCCGTTTCAGCGTTTCAGCGATGTCGGGGACATACTTGGACCGTAAGATCATTCACGCGTGCGCCTCGCACGCGCTTGTTCTTGGCTCTGATCTGTGCATCACGCGCGATGGAATTCATTTTTTAATTAGCAGCATCTCTGGTGATTTCAACGTGGGATGGGCCCTCCGAGATTTCGCAACACTTATGTCATACCCCGTGGTTGAGAGCGAGCACGTAGCTGACGCAATCTATTTGGGAACCGTGATCGTCGGAGTGTTGAAATGTTTGTTGGTGCCCGAAGTTGCTTATTCCTGGGACCGTGTGCTCGAAGGGCTTCCCGCGAGATTGAAGATGGCCGTGGATTTTGCTGCTCGTGTGCCGTCGCCTGAGCCGCTGCAGGTCGTTCCTCTCATGATTCCGAGGCGAGAATCGGAGGGCCCCGCGCCCGGGCCAGTTCAGGATCTTGTTCCCCGCCAGCACAATTACATCCGTAAGGGCAACTCATACGAGGATATGAGTCCAAAAGTTGCTGCCGCTGAATTGCGCCATCGGGGCGCTGTGATAGCGGAGAAAAACAAAGTGATCAAACGCCTCAGAAATAACCAGAGCTCCAAGCGCGCCCGGAAGGCCAAGGCCCTTGGAAAGAAGAAGGACTTGGCTAGCACCCAGGCGATGCGTCTGGCGGTTCGGAAAGAGGACTAGGAGCCCCAGAAGAGAGGAACAAATGGGGGAGGAGGAAGAAGAGGAGAATGAGAAGCGCGAGGGAAGAGGACGACGATGGAGAGGAGGTGGATGGATGAAGGAAGGAAGGAAGGAAAGGAGGAACGGAGTAGTGTAGGGAGGAGGAGAAGGACGCGGAGGAGGTGGGGGCGCGCCTGGCAAAGGCGACCTTCGACGACGGCAACGGCCTCGAATTCAAGAAGGGCAGGGCCGATTCTGTCATTAGGAGGTACACGGCTCGCGGTGGTTACTTGTTGGCCGCTAGGCGTTGCCTATCCCTCGTTTCTGCCAGGGGGTTAAGCTTTGCGTTGCTGCGAGATCTCCATCATTCCACTGTCACAAGATGGGAAATCCGAATGCGGGAATCATTAAACTTGGCGGCAAAATTGTGGTTCAAATCGGCTTCGTTGGCCCTCGGGTTGCACGGGTTGCAAGGGGAGTCCGCCGACGGATGGAAGTTCATGTTTAACATGTACCGTTCGGACGCTACGAACAGCTCTGTTTGGCAAGCTTGCAAATTACACACAACCGAATGCATCAGTTGTTATACCCCCTTCGGCGTTCGAGAATGTGACCACTACAGTGACATCCTAAAAGATTTGGAGTGCAAAACAATTGTCGGCGATTTGCAGGTAGTCGGCGGCGGTAAAGCAGAGCACACCCTGGGGCTGATCAGGAAACAGCTTCGTTCGATTGGCGGCGTGGCGCCGCTGGTACGAGATTCGTCGGCATTGCCGCTGGCGGAAGGAGACCCCCGCGCGGCGCCTGGAGCCCTCTGCGACTTTGACGACGAGCCCGTTGCTGTGGTTTGCAAGGATTCGGGGGCGCCCTTGGTTTCGAAACCTACGACGTGGAGGGATTTAGTCGCATTGCCCCCCTCGGGGTCGGGCCCCGGAAGGCCAGGGTGAGGACGTTAGGAGGAGGTGGAGGCTAAGGCGGTAAGAAATAACGCGACAAGAGGAGGAGGAGGAAGAGGCGTAGGAAGAGGAGGAGGAGAAAGAGGAAAGGAGGAGGAGGATGACGAGAAGGACGAGAGGATGGAACGAGAAGGCTCGGAAGAGCGAGACATCTGGATTTGGGAAATACGCGGGGGGGGAGAGGATGAGTAGTAGTAGTAGTAGTAGTAGTAGTAGTAGTAGTAGTAGTAGTAGTAGTAGTAGTAGTAGTAGTAGTAGTAGTAGTAGTAGTAGTAGAGTAGTAGTATTAGTAGTAGTAGTAGTAGTAGTAGTAGTAGTAGTAGTAGTAGTAGTCGTAGTAGTAGTGTAGTAGTGAAATTGGTGGTGGTAGTAGTAGTAGTAGTAGTAGTAGTGGTGGTGGTGGTAGTAGTATGAAAAGTAGTAGTAGTAGTAGTAGTAGTAGTAGTAGTAGTAGTAGTAGTAGTAGTAGTAGTAGTAGTAGTAGTAGTAGTAGTAGTAGTAGTAGTAGTAGTAGTAGTAGTAGTAGTAGTAGTAGTAGTAGTAGTAGTAGTAGTAGTAGTAGTAGTAGTAGTAGTAGTAGTAGTAGTAGTAGTAGTAGTAGTAGTAGTAGTAGTAGTAGTAGTAGGGTAGTGGAGGAGAAGGAGAAGGAGAAAGAGGAGGATGGGGGAGGAGGAGGAGGAGGAGGGGGGGATGAGGAGAAAACCAGCCAGGAGCCAGGAGCCAGGAACCAGGAGCCAGACGACGGCAACGACGGCGGCGATTCGCGGCGGTGGGCCCCCGCCCTGGCCCAGGCGCTCGCTTTGCCGCCTCCCGCCGCAGCGGCGGACGCTGCCGACGCCGCCCGGGCTGTTGCCCTGCTCCAGGACGGCCCAGGTCGCGGCGCCTGGGACAGAGAGAGGGAGGCGGGAAGAGGGGGAAGAGCGAGAGAGAGAGAAAGAGAGAGAGAGAGAGAGAAAAGAGAGAGGGAGAGAGATGGAGAGAGGGATGGAGAGAGAGAGAGAGAGGGAGAGAGAGCGAAAAAGAGAGAGGGAGAGAGAGAGAGAGAGAGAGAGAGAGAGAGAGAGGGGGGGAGAGAGAGAGAGAGAGAGAGAAAGAGAGGGAGAGAAAGAAGAGAGAACGAGAGAGACAGAGAGACAGAGAGAAAGAAAGAGAGGCAGAGCGAGAGTGAGAGGGAGGAGGGACTAAGGATGGAAGGGATCGTGCCAGAGTGCCACAGAGGTCCCCGTTCCTCGACGAGTGCAAAGGTATTCGTGATGTGGGCTGTCACCACGGACGCCGGGCCGGACGAGGTGAAAACTAGAGAGTATTTGGAGGCCATGGTTGCTCCGTTGCCACATGTTCTCTTTTTCCAGATGGACTGCTTGTTGCATCAATATCAATTGATGGTTTTAGGTGACCTTGTCTTTGCCGATCATCTATTCAATCACGTGTTCCTTGCCGACTACAACTTTTATGCCTCCTTGTCAAAGATCATGCTGGTGTGGAGAGAGCACGCCAGGGCCATCTATGATACATGGAGTGATGAGTACGGGCCCGCAGAGGCCCACGATTGTGCACGCCTCGTGCCGCCGAAGTGTTTGAGGGGCCGTTGGGGATCGATCCGGCAGTGCCAAGACCACGTCCTCCGACCAAAACCCGAACATTTGCACCGTGTGTTCATGATTACCTTTGATCGGCTAGCAAAAGACAAGAAAAAAAGACCTCCTGCGAAACCTCGGCATGATTTAGACGAAGTGCAACGAGATGAATCTGCAGCCTACGCCGAGAAGGTGACGAAATGGCAGGAGGGGGCAATGAGGGCGGTGCGGGACCCCAGATTCTGGAACATGCTGTTGCTGTCTTACCGTTGTCGGGAGCATTTGGACGGCTTCTCGAACTTTGTCGCCAAGCGTCGGGGACCATGCGAATCCAAAGCTATCGCCATACTTGTTTGTTCCAAGCTTGAGGGGCTACGAACGGATATGAACAGGTCCACGGCCATGATAGAGATGTTTTCGGAGTCAGATTTGTTGTTCATGGACGATGCGACTGCTGGTGAGAAGGCAGCGATGGTGGAGAAATGCAGACTCGTTGGCTTGTCACTGATAGAACGGAATACCGCTGACTTCGACGTGCGAGTTGGACAGCGATTGGACCACCCAGCTGTGAAGCTGCTTTGCCTGACCACGAAGCCCCCGCAATTCGAGTGTGCGATTCGAGCCGAGTATTGCCGAAAGATGTTAGATACTCCAGAACGAGAACTTCCGCCAACGATTGTGAAAGTGTTGAGAGCTTTCAGGTCCTCATTCACCGTCTGCGCCGACACGGGCAAGGCGTGCGTGCCATTATACACCATGTGCCGCATATTGGGAACTAAGTGGGAGCCTTCGGTCCAAGAGATCGAAGGCATCAACAATATGATACAGAGGGAGTGTCGAGAAGCCCCCAAGATTGAGCTACCCCTCCTTGATGCGAGAGTATCGATTCGCAAGATGATGGGGCTGGGCAGCCGGAGAGATAGGAGCAAGAAGTGGAGCGTGGTCAGGCCTTCCGTGCTCGGTCTCGTCGACCTAGCGATCGAGCACCACGATGAGGCCTTGCCACGGGGGTCTCTCTTCTCAATCACCTCTCCCACTGCCCTCTCCACTTCTGCCCCTCCCCCTCATTCGTCTCTATCGCTCTTCGCTCTCCCCGCTTCTCCTTCCCGCCGCTCCCCCCCGTCCTCTGATCACTCTAACCCCCATTTTTCATTGGGGGGTGGAGGGGGGCGGGGTTGAGTCCGAGCTCTCGCGCCGATCGATCCCTCGGCCAGGCTGGGATGCTTGATGATGCGGTCGTCGGCTTGACCTGGGCCCCCAGCTTGGCGCGAGAGCGCGGCTGACGCCGCCCCCGCCGCCCTTGCCCCCGAGGCGCTCAACGACAGGGGGGACCCCGACCGCTGGAACATTCCCCCGCCAGCAGACCCTCGTGTTCAGCCGCTTAAATGGACACTTCTTGGGAGTCTGGAGGAGCCCGAGGACCTCAGATGGGCAACCTACAACAGCCGTCAGTTAGCTATTTTCTGGAAGGCGCTGAGGGACAAGGACCCGACCGCGCGAATTATCTTCCATTCGAGGGGTTCGGATTCAGCATGGTTGATTTGCGGGTCCTATAGATATTCTGTCTACATGAAGCGCTTGACAGTGACATTGAGAACGGAGGAAGGAACGCTGCTCTCCTACGAAACCCCAGATAATGCGAAGCACCTCACGTCCCTCAACGTGTTCATGAGTTTAGCCTTGCTTGATTGCAAAGATGATGGATATCTGATGAACGCTACAGGTTTCGCAGACCTTGGGGAACCTGTTGGTGGCTGGTCTCTCGAAGATCTCCCCCCCCCGGCCCCCCGCGGTCCACGCGGGCCGGCTCCGCTGGCGATCGAAGACCTGGCTGTCCTGGAGGCTTCCGGCGGATCGCATGACAGTGAGGAGCCAGAGCACGAGGACGTGGATCCAGAGGAGGTCGCGAACGCGGAGGCGAAGGCCGGCGTAGCAGGCGCAGGAGTCGCAGGCGAGGGGAAGGCGAGGGAGGCGGCAGCTGCCTTGAGCGGTCTCAGCGACGACGAGGACCTGGCGCCCGCAGTCCAGCTGGCGAACCTCGGCGGCGGCGGCGACGGCCGGGCAGCAGGCGGGCCCATCTCTCACCTCCGGCCCCCCCTCCAGGGACAGGGAGGGAGAGAGAGAGAGAGGGAGAGAGTGGGAGAGAGAGAGAGAGAGAGAGAGAGAGAGAGAGAGAGAGAGAGGGAGGGAGAACGAGGGGAACCGAAGTGTCCGAAGGCGGAGACGCGGGCGACTTTCTCGACGCCGAGAACGTCGAGTGCGCCATTCGTCTGTGGCAGGATTACTCCTGGGAGAAGCGGCGGCGGCGTTGGCCGAGGATGGAGAATGAGCAGGAATGGAGGAGAGGAAGATGGGGTAAGAGGGGGGCGGGGAGGAGGAGGAGGAGGAGAGGAACCGCCAACTCGCACGCCCGCCCGAGGTTGCCCCCCCCCCCAGAAATCACGGCAGCCCACTGGCCCAACATGGGCCACGCCACGCATAACGAGAAGCCATCGGGGGTCGGGAGGGGTATATTACGTTTCGTTTCTCGCCGAGGGCAGTATTGTGGAGAATGTTGAATGCATTTTGGAGGCTGCTGTTTCTCGGCACCACCGACCCTCGACCGTGAATCTTAGTTTGGTGGACCTCACAACGTGTGCGACGTTAACTTCCCCAGAGAAGAGGCTCATCACTTTTGTGAACTGGGTGAACCCAGACACGAATTTCGGTGGACGGGTGAGGGACGAGGCCAATGAGATTATCTGCGCCATGCCGGGGCTGCGACCAGCGGAGAAGGTGATGCATCTGAACGTGCACCAGGTCATCCACGCCGATACCAGCGTGGCCATGAGAAGGGCGAGGAGGAGGGTGCGCGAGGGTTTCGGCGACGAAGGCAGGCCCAAGGTTCCAGGCATCAGCGATTTCGAAACCATTCCCTTTTCAAAATGATCTTCTCGTCGGCTGTCCCCCCACGAAGTGCCCTGGTCATCTTGGCCGTCGAAAGTAACCGAAATGGAACGGAACGGATTTCTTGCAGGTGCATATTATTTTGCTTGGGGTCGACCCACTGATCAGAAACCCTAACCATGGCACCAAACAAGTAACCAGACTCCCTATCTTGGAGCCAATCTTGGGGCCATCTTGGGCGTCAAAAGTAACCGAAATGGAACGGAACGGATTTCGACATTTTTGTCGAAATCTGTTCCGTTCAATTTGGGCATTTTTTGCAGCTGCAGATTATTCTTGCTTGGGTTCTAACCACTACTGGAAAACCCTAGCCATGACACCAAACAAGTAACCCGAATCCCTAGTGCCAATCTTGGAGCCATCTTGAGGTCATCTAGGCGGTCAAACCTAACCGAAATGGCACGGAACAGATTTCGACCCGAGGGGGGGCGTGCGGGGGATCTAAGACGGCTCATGGTGCTTCGAGACTCGCTACCCCAGAGGTTTGTTTGCGGGCATCTTAAAGATTCGATTCCTCGTCTAGAAAAGCTCTCGGTGCCCTCTCGCAGGCTTCGATGCCCTCCATGCCCTCGCCCGCCCCCTCATCCTTCTCATCCCCCCTGCCCTGGTTGTCGCCCCCCTTCTTCGCTGAGATTCCGGCCCGATCATAGATGCCAATATGTTATTTCGGGGCTCCCAGACTCCGCGCAACCCGCGCCATAACTCAGGCCACGGCCCCCGCCTTTACGTGCGAGGGCACTCGTGGTGGGCATCCGTCGTCGTTTTCGGCGCCCTCGAAGGACAGACGAGAGCGAACAGGGATGGGGGGGAAGAGAGGCCGCAGCAGGAGCAGGAGAAGAAGGAGCAGGCGGAGAATGAGAAGGACGGAGGACGATATGATGAGTTTTCCAAATGAAATCATGGCGCGATCGACGCGATCTAAAACGGAACTTGGGGGAGAGGGGGGGGGGAGTGGGTTCAGGAGGGGGAGGGGGAGGAGGAGGGAAACACAGGGAGAGGAGGGAGGAGGAGAAGGAGGAGGAGGGGGAGGGGGAGGAGGAGGAGGAGGAGGAGGAGGAGTTTGAGGAGGAGGGGGATATGTTGTTTGAGGAGAAGGAGGAGGAGTTTGAGGATATGGAGTTTGAGGAGGAGTTTGAGGAGTTTGAGGACAAGGAGGGTTCCAAGAGGGTTCCAAGAGAGCAAAAAACAGACAGATCACTGATCTATCTGGTTTTGGGGCCCTCCAGAGCTTCCAAGAGGCCTCCCAAAGGAGAGGAGGAGGAGGAGGAGGAGAAGGAGTGGGAGAAAGAGAGAGGATGTGGAGGAGAATGAGGAGGGGGAGGAGGGGGAGGAGGAGGAGGAGGAGGAGGAGGAGGAGTTTGAGGAGGAGGAGGACATGATGAGGAGGAGGAGGAGGGCCCGCCCCGCTGCTTCCCAGCCACCTCCCCCCCGAGGCCGCGTGGCGAAGCTAAAGCACATGTGCGTCGCGGCGCTGGAAGGCGTCGAGGCAACCGAGCTGGGTGCCGGGCCCGCTGACTCTGGCGAGCCTTGCGCTTTCTGCGGCAGCTGCAGTGATGAAGTCGTCGTGCTTTGTCCTCTCTGTCTGCTGTGCTGGCACGAATCGTGCTGCGCTTCCCTGAGAGATTCCAAAGATGCGGCGGAGGAGCTCGATTCAGCTTCGCGCATTGTGCATGAATCAGCTGCCAGTTCAGGTTTCGACGACCTGGCGCGCGCGCTGCCAGGGTGCATGCAGCACGCGCGAGTGTGTGCGCTTTGCCAGTGCTTGGGGCTGGCGCATGGGCGCCCTTGAGGCCCCGAGCTCGGGCGCGATCGTCGTTCATTTACGTTTGAGTCTGCGCTGGAATGCCATTGGGGTCAACTGGCATCGGTGAAACGACGCAGTCTCCTCGAGCCTCTCTCTGGATGGGCATATCTCGTGGCCCTTGGAGTTTTCTCTGGTCTGTCTTTGCCTCCCCATTCTCAGGCCGCCTATGCGGATCCGGGGGGGGGGGGCGCCTCGGGCCTCTTGAGGGGATTGGGCGTTCTGGGGTGTCTTGGGCGTCTGGCGGCGCAGTGGAGCGTGAAACCGCGGGTGCCTTTGTACGCGCGAGGAGACCACGGCGCAACATCGTTCACGAAACGCTGTGCTTGCCCCCGTCCCCCAATTGCGTCCAAGATCTTGGGGGGTGGGAGCCTTGGACGTCTTGGATGTCTCGGGTGTCTTGGGGGCGTTTCGGGCGTATTGGATGTCTTGGGGTTGGCTTGGGGGAGTCTTGGGGAATTTGGGTATCTGCGAGGCGGTTTCTTTGGGGGTCTTGGGGGGTCTTGGGGGATCTTGGGGGTCTTCGGAGGTCTCTAAAGTTGGAGTCTGGAATCGTTCCTGGGAGCCGAGTTTAAAATTTTGAGGTCTGGAATCGGACCCCGCGGCGCCCAGCGTTTAAGCATTATCGCTGGCGTACTGGCTTTTGCATGGGAGTCAGTGCAACCGCCGAAGAGATCGCTCCAACTGGCTCCCAGGAAGGCCTCAGGAAAGGCCCAAGCGGATGCTACAACTCCCCCCTGTTATAGCACCCATTGGGGGTTATCTTGAAATTCCCTTGGGCCCTTCTCGGGGTCTGATGGCAGCCGCCAGGCCCCCCCGGGACACGCGTGGGCGGGATTGTGAGGAATGAGATCCACCTATCAGGAATGATTCCCGAAACCGCCCCCCCCTGGCCCGTCGGGGACGGTTCCCGAAGCCCCCCAGACCCTTCGGGGATGGCTGCCGACGACCCCCCAGGCCCTTCGGGGATGGTCCCCGAAGCCCCCCTCCCAATGCCCTTCGGGGATGGTCCCCGAGTCCACCCCCAGACCCTTCGGTGATGGTCCCCGAAGCCCCCCCCAGGCCCTTCGGGGATGGCCCCCGAACCCCCCCCCCACGCCCTTCGGGGATGGTCCCCGAGTCCAGCCCCATACCCTTCGGGGATGGTCCCCGAAGCCCCCCCCAGGCCCTTCGGGGATGGCCCCCGAAGCCCCCCCCCCAGACCATTCGGGGATGGTCCCCGAAGCCTCCCGAGGCCCGTCGGGGATGGTCCCCGAAGCCCCCCTCCCCAGGCCCTTCGGGGATGGCCCCCGAAGCCCCCAAGCCCTTCGGGGATGGTCCCCGACGCCGCCCCCAGGCCCTTCGGGGACGGCCCCCGAAGCCCCCTGGGCCCTTCGGGGATGGCCCCCGAAGCACCTCCCCCACGACCTTCGGGGATGGCCCCCGAAGCCACCCCCCCAGGCTCTTCGGGGATGGCCCCCGAAGCCGTCATACCCTTCGGGGATGGCCCCCGAGCCCCCCAGGCCTTCGGGGATGGTCCCCGAAGCCCCCCAGGCCCTTCGGGGATGGCCCCCGAAGCATCCCCCCACGCCCTTCGGGGATGGTTCCCGAAGCCACCCCCCCAGGCTCTTCGGGGATGGTCCCCGAAGCCCCTCCAGACTCTTCGGGGATGGTCCCCGAGTCCACCGCCAGACCCTTCGGGGATTGCCCCCGGCGCCACTCCCCAAACCCTTCGGGTGCCATCATATGACGCACCCGATGTCCGTCAGCATCTCGGCTCACGTTGGATCTGCACGATATGGCATTCGTCAGGGAGCCAGTCCTGTTGACCGAAGTGGATTCAGTTAGCCACGTTTACAGGTGGGTCGAACACAACTTCGCCATTCTGAATCATTGGCTGGGCGCTGGGTCTTTAGATCGGGTTCGTGATTCGGTTCGCTGCGGGTTGTCAATGTCAACAGCATATAGTGGCACTGGCGGTGCCGAGAACGCCATGCACGCCATATGTAAGGCATGTGACTTCTTCTTCGGTGGCAGCTCACGTGTGCAACACGCGTGGGCATGTGAGTGGCTCGACGAATCCAGGTACGAACTGGCAATGCTCCCCGATCGACCCGATCACATTTACAGCGACATCACAGATTTCTTGGCGATCGGTTACCAGCAAGACCTGAGGGAGCGCGTTCCTTTGATGTCGTATGAAGCTGCCGAGTCAATATTCATGAAGGGCCACTCGAAATTGATCACTGGTCGCGCATTTTGCGTGCTCAGCCGTTCGTGGTGTGAGGCCCGCGCCTGCGATATTCACGTTGCTGGAACGCCCTGCGTGGCGTGGTCTTCCATGGGACAGCGAGCTCGAGCCACCGGACCAACGCTGTTGGGATTCCTCGTGTGGGCGTTCCACCGCTTGAAGCTGATGGAGACGGTGATACTACATGAGAACACTCCCGAATTCGACCATGAGTTGTTAGATCGCCTCCTCGGTGAACATTACATCTCTTTTAGTTGCGTGGTGAATGCAAGCTCTCTTGGGCAGCTTGCCGAGCGAACTAGGCGGTATACGTGGATGGTCCACAGACGCGTGCTGAATGCATCGCACGCACCTCCTTGGCCCGTGCCGTGGGGAGATAGTTTTGTTCAGCAGTTCCACCGGACATTAGGCAACTGCGATTGGAAAGTCTTGTTCGAGCTAGCGCCTCAATCAGAGGTCAAAGCCGAATGGGATTGGGCGATCGCCACCCGGAGGCCTCGCAGCTCAGCGTGTTTCCACGATTTACTCACCGAGGACGAGCAGATGGTCCTTAGAGCGTACAACCAGCTTGGCTATAGCATGGGCGCCGTTTCGCTTACCCAGAACCCAGACCACAGAGCTTCTGGCAACAAGGACAAGAAACCTTTGCATTGTCTGATCAAAAAGAATTTCCCGTGCTACAGTTGCACGCATGGCCGGTGGCTGTGTCCGCGCGAGACTCTGTGCGCAAACGCATATGTGGCTTACCCTTCACTCTCACAATTTGGAGAACAAACAAGCTTCGTGTTTGAAAGAGCCGATTTCGGGCTCCCGCCCAGGAGTCGAGCCTACGTCTTCGAGCAGGCTGGAGATGGCATGAGCATTCCTTCTGTTGGGCTCAGCCTGATCTGGTTCCTGACGTGGGCCAGTGCCTTTAAGCATGACGTTGCCGCCGCAGCCGCCGCTAGCGCACTCACGGGCTCGCGCATTTTGCAAGGCTTGCATGGCCGCCTTATCTCAGCAGAGTTTCGTAGCGAGCAAGAGGCCTCAAAGAGGCGCTCGTGCAAGCGGCAGCTCGAGTTGTAGCTCGGCTGCGGCTCGATCACGCAGATTCCTTCTTCGCCTCAGAACGCGCTGGTACAACGGGCACATATCACTTGCTCGGTCTGACACAGAGGCGGCTTGAAGGAGGCGGGCGAGGAGGACAGTGCGAGGAGGAAGGATTGGGGAGGAGGAGTGGGACGGTTGGGGGCAGGGCAAAGCGTTTATTAAGGATGGAGCCCACGAGGCCTCTGCAGCGGGGCGAGCGAGAAGTGCCTGGAGGTGCCTGAGTGAAAATTGCCTGGAGTTTCCTGAGTCAAAATGGCCTGGAGTTGCCTGAATGAAAATTGCCTGGATTTCCCCCCGCGGGCGTCTGATCACTCTGCGAGATCGATCGGGCGGTCTGCTACGTCCAACCCATGAGGGCGATAAGAACGACTGAGGGGGATCAAATGCAAGAGAGGGAAGATGAGGAGGAGGAGGAGGAGGAGAAGGAGAAAGAGGAGGAGGAGGAGGAGGAGGAGGAGAAAGAGGAGGAGGAGGAGGAGGAGAACATCCTCAGAAACACTCTGGCGTGCTGGAGGCGCACGTTTGACATGGGCCGCCCAGGGGCCTGCTGGTACAAGAGGTAGTTGGGGCAGAGCACGGCGAGCTGAAATTGAAGAGCATCCCCCCATCCACGATTGCCCCTTCCTTCCTCTCTCCTGTTGTTTTTGGTTCGAGCTTATTGCGAAGGCCTTGCGGCCAGTGCCGCCGACCCTGAAGTGCGACCCTGAAGGTGAAGACGCAGGCCGGGATGATGCTGGTTGCTCTGGGGTCGCGATGTCTGCAGAAAATCACCAGAATTCTGAGGTCAGAATTCCAGTGAAAGCTTGGCGATAACCCCGTTGTTTTTGGTTCGAGCGCATTAGTCGAACAGCTCACAATTCCAGGACGCCCAGCGCCAACGCCACAGCGGAGTCAGCGCCATGTCCAGCCCCAGTTCCGAAGCCAGTTCCGACAGCCAACCGCCCGCGGCCTCGTCCTCGACCGGTGCTTCCCCAGACGTCGCCACGATGTCTCTTGGCAAGCGCTGGTCCCACGTTCTGGCGGTGCGCAACGCTCGGCGCCGAGTCACAGTGAAGCTCTTCAGCGATGATGACAAAGACCGAGCCCACAAGCTTGTCACCAGGCACCGTCTCAACAATAGGGGCGTCAAGGAGACAGTCATCAAATATCGCGATAGGATCTTGACTGACGGTCTGATGAATGACGTGAGAGGCACCATCGTTTTGACGCCCACTGGTAGCTCTGTGAAAAATGAGTTTTGGGCGATCGGAGGAGGCACCCTCTTCGAGGCGATGTATCTTGCGATCGCGACGCAGCCTGATAACCCGAATTGTGTGGACATCCTTGAGAACGGCGTCGATAACACCATCATTCTCGACACGACTGTCACAGACGAAGAGGTCTTCTGGATCAGGAACGTTCACAACCGCTTCCACGGCGGACAGGAGACCACCCTCGGCGAGTGCTACCGCGAGGCGATGTCGTCGCAGAAGGAGTGGGGGGCGTACTGCCGCCAGAACGGCATCACCGTGAACGGCTGCCCAAAGCAAGGCGGGGCCTCCTCCTCCTCCTCCTCTTCCTGCTCCTCCTCCTCCTCCTCCCCCTCCTCCTCTTCCCCCTTCCTCCCCCTCATGATGAGGCCCCAGTTTGGCCGTAGAAGAACCGAGTGACAAAATCCCCCAATGGAGGAAGTGGCGTAGCCACCATTTTTGGATCACTTCGGGCATGCAACTTTTCGGGATCTCTAGCCACCTCCTCTCCCCCTCCCTGCCCCTCCTTCTCCGCCCCCGCCCACCCCGCCTCTCTTCTCCAGCCCCCGCCCTTCACCTCCTTCGCCTTTCTCAAACCCTCCCGGCCCCCCGGCGGCGGCGGTGGCTGGCCTCCGAGGCCCGTACACCTACGCGAAGCGCTTCGAGGGCTTCATCCTTGAGCGGCGAGCGGGATCCACATCTCTTCTCTCTCCCCTTCCTTCTGCTCGTCCGTGCCCCATCCCCCTTTATCTACCTCTGCCCTCCCCGACTTCCCTAGGGCCTTCAACGGGCCCCCGAGATTCTCGAGATCTCGCAACGAAGGACCGAAGTAAGGAGGGCCCGGGGCCGGCGGCGGGGGCCTAGGAGGACGGGGGGGATCTTTGGAAGAGAGCCCCTTGTCCTTTCGTGGGCGCGCTCTGTTTGCTTCTCACCCCCCCGCAGCCGCGCCAAAAGGTACAAAGACTTCTTTGGCAAGTGGGAGACCTACGACAACATGAAGACCACGGCGAACCAGTTGTTTTCAACGGGCTTCTTCGAGAACGTGGTCTCCCTCATGGAAGACCATGGCGACTTCGGGAGAGCTGGCTTCACTACGCACTGGGCCATGAACCACGCTCACGCTATCAAGCTGGCGGTGTATAACGAGACCTTCACGAATACGGTCGACATGGGCATGCTCAATCTCATTTTTGCGGAGGCGTTGAAATTCACTGCTCCGCTCAACCCAGCCGAGGGCGAGGTGGTTGAGGGAATTGCGAGATCATATCTCCTACTGCTGCTGCTGCTGCTCCTCCTCCTCCTCCCCCTCCTCCTCTCGCCTCCTGCAGCTACTCCCTCTTGCTGCCGATCTACGTCGCAAAATCCAAGCTCCCCCCAAAACGCAAATCAAACATACAAGCTGACCAAGAGGCGCCCCCCTCCTCTTCCTCCTCGTCCCCCTCCTCGTCGTCCTCTTCGTCGTCGTCGCCGTCCTCCTCCTTCCCTCCTCCGCCACTCCTCCTCCCCTCCCGCGTATTTCCCAAATCCAGATTTGTCGCTCTTCCGAGATATTATATATCTTTCGCTCTCTCGTGTTTATCTCTGCGTGTGTCTCTCTCTATCTCTCTCTTCACTTTGTCTCTCTGTCTCTCTGTCTGTCTCCTCTTCTGTCTCTCTGTCTGTCTGTCTGTCTGTCTGTCTGTTTGTCTGTCTGTCTGTCTGTCTGTCTGTCTGTCTGGCTGGCTGGCTGTCTGTCTGTCTGTCTGTCTGTCTCTCTCTCTCTCTCTCTCTCTCTCTCTCTCTCTTCCTTGCTCCCTCCCTTGCTGCCTCGCCTCTTCTCCCCCCTCCTTCTCTTCTCCCCCCTCCTGGCCCCCCTCCACCTCCCCCATCCTCCTTTCGTATCCCTGCCCTTCCTCCTGCTCCTCCGCGAGGGCGGACGGCGCGTCCTGCGCCCGGGCAGCCCGCGTCGCGGCCGCCGCGAGGCGCGGCGTGGCGCCCGGGCCAGGGCGGGGGCCGCGTCCAGCACGCAAAACAAAGCAAGGGAGCAGGAAGCAAGCAAGCAAGCAAACGCACGAACAGCAAGCGAACGAGCGAAGCCAAACCAGGGAACGGGGAAACAAAGGATTGGCGAGGGGGCTGGGGGATGGGTCGGGGGCAAGGTGGGGGTGGGGAGTTAGAGGGGAGTCTGAGGGTTTTGTCGGATCACGCAGGTGGACCCCGAGGCCAAGTGGATCTTGAAGGACCAGAAGTCAATGCCTTGCATCGGCTGGATGTTCTGCCCCATGGGCGGCAGCGTCGTGTATCGCAAGAAATCCTCTGCGTCGGCGAGGCCCCCGAAGAAAGGATCTGCGGGCACTGCCCATCTTCAGGCTGCAGAGGAAGAGTCTTTGAAGCACTCTACTATGACGAATGGAACGCCGAAGCTGTGGCTCCACGACATGGTCCAATGCATCACCAGCCCAGCTACTGTATTGATGGAGAGCGGGTCTGCCAACAATGAAACCTTGATTGCGAGTCAGCGCAGGGCCATTCGCCAATCCCTGGCGCTCCTGTGGGATGCCTCCGTGACGCTGAATGGCAAGACAGTCAAGACGTGGAGCCTAGCTCGCAAGCAGATCAAGGCTGACATGGTCAAATCGAACTTGCGACTCCTCAGCGACGCTTGCGGCGAGGATTTGGATTCGCTAAGCCCAGACAAGGTGGCCGAGAAGATTACGAAACTTCTGGACGCGAAGGACGACGGCGCCAACAGGGCCGTCGGGAATTCCTCATCGCCAACAGACTCGCAGAAGGATCGCCTCAACAGGTTTCTCAGCTTGTCCCGCGTGATGCGCCTCATGAAATTCATCGAGCTGAATCCGCCCGCGCTCTCGCCAGATCTGAGCGCGAAATTTCAGGGCCTGATGCAGTCTGTCGGGAATTGGGCGAAGACGAAGATTGACCTTTGCACCAAGATCTCTTGGCCCGCCCTCTTGCAGACTCTGATGAAACACGTGTTCAAGGCCTACGACGAAGATGCCGTCATTGCAGCGCGCATGGTGACCACTTACATTGCCAGCACCCCGGGGGGATCCCAAATGAGCGTGCAGGAGGTATCCAACGGCCTCTTCGAGAACTTCGGCCAGGTCGAGAAGGTCGCAGCCTCGAGGGCCCTTTGGATGCTTGAGACGTTCAAGGCGCTCGCCACAGGCAGCAACCGCGTCACGACCAAGGACGCACGTGTGTTCATCCAGCCGCTACTCGGAAGTCTCTTCACTGATCTCGCTTCGGCCGATGCCTGTGCTGCTGACGAGTTGGCTTGGCGCGAGTTGTGGACTGGCCTGATCAACGCTGGGGTGCAACGCGCGGGTGATGACGTGGCTGCCTGGACTCTTCAGGCCAGGGAGTATCTGATGACGGACCACGTGGACGCCATGGTGATGGAGTTATTCGGCGTCGGCGGCCGCGACGCCAGCGACGACGACCAGCCTGCTGCGAAGAAGGCGAAGAAGGATGATGCCAGCGACAGCAACGCTGGCGGCAAGCCTGCCGCGGCCGCTGCCAGCGCGTCAGCTCCCGCGCCCGCTGCTCCCGGCGCTGCCAGCCCAGCAGCTCCCGCGCCCGAGACGCCCGACCACGGCGAGGCCGAGAAGAGCGCAGCTGCTGAAGCCGCAGTGGAGACTCTGGCGAAGACGGCGCCCGCGCCGCCGCCGCCGCCCGCGCGGCCGATCGACGGGGCCGAGCCCGAGGAAGTGAAGGTCAGAAGGCTTGAGGCAGCTAGGGCAGCGCTTGCGGCGCGACAGGCTAAGGTGGCCGATGACAAGATCCAGGCTGACGATGAGGCCAAGGACGACGGCTTCAGGAGCATCGCGGCATTACGCACGTCACTGCATAAGGATGGAGACGTCCAGATGACTGATCAACTCTTGTTCGCTTTCGGCACGCGTCTCCGTTCTTTCATGGTAGAGATGTGCGCCATGGGGACCAGCGCCTCCGACCTGAAGAAGGAAGACGAAACGTCGAGAGAGTTCCTGGCGGATTGCGGCACGGACACCATCGGTTCCCTGGAGGGGGCTTCTGGGATCTTCGCCAAGGGGCAGGTGCCCGCTGATCTATTGCTCACGTTCACTGGGCCGATTGTTCGCGTGCCAACCAAGGGCTGCATCCCCGTCTGCGAGGCGATGGGCATGAACTTCTTCATTTGCCCGACCCCTGGGAATCTCAGTTGCGATCACGTGTGCCCAGCTTGGTCTACAACTGTCGTCAAACCCGCGAAGAAGGATCTTCATCCGCATACGACCTTGGACTATATCGTGGCGAAGCGCTTCATGGCGTTCGAGTGGTCCCACTTCGGCACCGCCCAGAGGATTGAGGTGGAGGTGAAGTTCTTTCGGATGTTCAAGGCCAGGTCTGCTCCTATCGAATGGGACGGATGGAAAGGTGAAAACGGCTTCGTCAAACTGACTCGGAAAGTCCTCCCAGACCAGATCGCCCAGTCGCCCAAGGCCGGGAAGGGCAAGGGCAGCAAGGGCAAGGGCAAGGGGAAGGATGACCAGTTCGCGAGCTGCAAGCACTTGTTGCGCTGAGCTGCACTGCGTTCGTCTGAGCCAGGCTCGGAGGAGGGATCAGGGAGGAGGATGAGGAGAGGGACGAGGGGTAGGTGTCGGAAGTAGAGGGAGTAGGAGGAGGGCATGAAGGAGCAGGGGGAGGAGGGGCAGCAGGGGAGAGGAGGAAGAGGAGGAGGAGGAACATAAGGAAGGAGAGGACGGAGGAGAGGCAGGAGGAAGAAGGAGGAGAAGGAGGAGGAGGAGGAACGTGAAGAAGGGATATATCGCCGAGTCCCGGGCTGTGCAAATACTAGGCTGTGGTTCCTCGCAATCCTGGTGCGTTGAGTGGCGTTCGACATTCAATCTTTTGATTTTGTGTTTTTGCCGTGCAGCAGTGTATATAGCGACTGTGTCTAGTCGCCGCGCTCGACCGAGAGGCATTGTGGTTTTTGCCGTGGACGTCAGAGCAGCAGCTGCTACTCGAGAGCTTCTCTAGGTTGTATACCACGTGCCGTTAATGCCGTCGCGGGCGACACCCCGCCGCGGCAATGGCCCCAGAAGAGTCAGGAGCCATCCACTAGCCAGTTAAGTTCTAGAGATCAGAGCCAAGAATAGATCAAACACGCAGCCTCAATATACCCCACAATGGCCCCAAGACAGCTCCCGCCTTTTCTCGGTTTCACCCTCCTCATCATCACCATCATCATCACCATATTTTGTGCTGGGTTGGGTTCGGACTCCGCCAACTTGTTCATATATCCCTTGGGCCCAATGGCCCATGATGGGGTCACTGTCCATCGGCCACGCGGGCCGTCAACGATCGTCTTAAACGTCCTCGCAATTCGCCATCATTGCCGTCGCCCCAGCCTTTTGTGCAGCCAGGTCGGACTTGCAGACCCGAGTCGCCGATACAGAATTCAGAGACTACCCGTCAGTCACTCATTCTCATGTCCAGCCCCGTGGCGCGTCCGCCCCAGCCGTACAGGCTGAAAATGCAGGGCGGCTCTTTGGGCGACGCCTACGACGATTCCGATGACCGCTTCTCCTCCTCCTCCTCCTCCTCCTCCTCCTCCTCCTCCCCCTCCTCATTCTCCTCCACCTCCTCTCTCCTCCTCCCACTCCTCCTCCTCCTCCTCCTCCTCCTCCTCCTCCTCTCCTTTGGGAGGCCTCTTGGGAGCTCTGGAGGGCCTCAAAACCAGATAGATCAGTGATCTGTCTGTTTTTGCTCTCTTGGAACCCTCTTGGAACCCTCCTTCTCTTCTTCTTTCTTCCCCTCCTCCACTCCCCAGCTCCCTCCTTTCCGTTCTCACCCACCCCCCCGCGGCCGTCCTGCCGCCCGGGCCAGCGTTGAGAGAAATTCAAATGAATCCAAGAAGGCCGTGCGTGGGATTTAAGATTGTTCAAGTTTTCAAAGGCTCGGTTCCAAAAGATCTCGGGGCCCTCATGAAAAGCCCCTTCTCCTCGTCATCGCCCCCCCCCTTCCTGAAGTGGCCGAGAAGGTGTCTCAGCCACTTTGCCGCGATCCCCCCACCTCCTCCCCATTCTCCATGCCCGAGGACGAGGTCATCGACATCCCTGGGTTCTTCGCTCGGATCCCTGGCGCATGGCAGAAGGGGGGAGGACAGATGTCCCCGCGCTCGCGGTTCGTGCACGCCACGCATCTCTTGTGGGGCGTCCCAAACGAAAGCTCTCCTGGAGGCGTTCGGGGGGTGAACGTTTCGCCTTTCGGGGCCGCTTGCCGACGTTGCCGCCGCGGCTGGATTCGCATCGGGTTTGAACCCGCGGTTGAGCGACGAGCATTTCTGTGTTTGGGCCGTCGTTGCCAGGGCTGGATTCGCATCGGGCCTCTAGCCAGAATGAGCCAGCGTCCCCCAGGCCCCCCCCCCCTCCCCCCAGGCAACATCATGGTCTGCAGTCGTTGCGGGGCTTGGAATCGGTGCAGGTCCTTCTCACATTTCTTCGTCCTCCTTCTTATTCTTCCGCTTCTTCCTCATCATCATATCTCTCTCCTCCACGTTGCTGCCATCCCCTCCTCGGTATCCTCCACCCGTTCGGTCCTTGGACGAGAGGGTGGGGAGCGTCGGCAAGCTCGGGCTGTTGTGCAATGAGAAACCTTCGACCTACCACTACGAGAAGGTGCTCAAAAGGCTCGCCCGCAGAGACATCCCGTACCTCTACGCCCCGGCCCCGCGCGCATCGGCGCAGATGGACAACCGCGTAGTGCCATATTAGTGTAGTGGGGCCGTCTAGGTTTTCAGGTCTAGTTTGCAGCGAGTTTCTCGTTCTTTCGATTCGCAGTGGAATGTGGGTGCGTCCACGTCAGAGTCATATCGGACGCGGCTTGCTGCTAGGTCCTTGCCGTCGGATCGCTCGCACGTCGGCCCGACAGTTTGACAACCTATTGTGTACGCCACGTTTGGATCCGCAGATCATCGGTCATACGTGCCATTGTCATCACCGCATCATCGCGTCGTCATTGACATCCCCCGCCGCTTGCCGACGTCAGTCAGCGGGCCCAAAGCGGAGACTGCGACGTGGGACGAGCACGAGCAGAAGAGGGACAGGGAGAGGGGAATCATAACAGCGAGGTGCAGAAGGGGAGGGAGAGGGAGAGGGAGAGGGAAGAGCGGAACGGTGATCATACATCACAACAAGTAACGGCGCATTTCAAAGCAAGTGCACCATAGCAACCAGGAGATGACAACGAGCATGCAGGCGCGAGCGCAGTGAAGGCCAAGGGGCGAAGGCGAATGCCATGACGCAGACGGGACAGCGGAGGGGGATCAAGAAGGAGGCGGTTGCTCTCCAGCTCCCCCTCCTCCTCTTTTCTCCTCTTCCTCATAATCTTTCCTCTCCTCATTCTCCTCCTCGTCCTCTTTCCCTTCCTCTGCCTCCTCCTCTTCTCCCTTCTCCTCTTTTCCTCCTCCTTCTCAGGCGCGTCCCTTGGAAGCCCTTGCGGCTCCCTCGGGGCTTTCGAGGGCCCTTCGGAAGCCTTCTGAGACTTCGTCGCCAGCCTTCGGGGACGGCGTCCCCGAAACATATGGATGACGCGCTGGCGGCGTGAACGCGCATCCCCAGTGAGTACTGCATGAATCGCGAGAAAGTCTCGAGCGATAGCGCGATTCCCAAGTGAATCGCGAGAAAAGCCAGAGCGAGATTGCGATTCCTGAGCGTCGAGGGCTCGGCGTTTGAATACATTGCGAGTAAGTCCCACGCGAGAGCGCGATTCCTGCATAAAGTGTGAGGAACTCCCGCGCGAGAGCGCGATTTTGAAATAATTTGTCAGGAAATCTGTGGCAGAATCCGCAGTTGTTGTAAACCGGGGGCCAGCAACAGTTTGGGGACCCAGATTTGCTCTTGTAAGTCAGAAAGAAGGCGCGAGCCCCGCGAGGAGCGCTTTGATTCAAAAACTCAATGGTCACCGAAGGGGGGATCAACATTGTTTCTCAGAAATGGAAACTCAAGAGCAATAAGTTAAAGACTGTTCGCTCTCACCTGCTCGAGTGCCATTCAACACGTATATCCCAAACCCTCGATACCGCCCTGGTCGTCGATCGTATTTCTTGGAGGTATACCTTCGCGTGTGAGGAGTGCCGACATGAACATTCGGTGGGCGGGGAGCCGAATGTGGACCCTGCCACTGGAACCGTAGTTGGAGCTCGCTATGGGGCGGCGGATCGTGTGAGGGGTGCGCCGACATTGACATGCAGTGGGCGGGGAGCCGCATGTGGACCCTCCCATCGGGGCCTTCGGTGGCGCTCTTTGTGGGGTTGCGGAACGTTTGAGGGGCGTGCAAAAACAGAGACCTGCAGAGGACAGAGGCAGGGGGGGCGGGAGGGAGGGGGAGGAGGAAAGGAGAAGGGAAGGACGTAGGGCACTGTCTCTTCGAAAAGAGATCCCAACACCACAGGATGGTTGGGAAAACCAGTGTGCGAGCCCTGGTGGGGGCACTCCAATTGAAAATTACAATGGGCACCAGAAAGGGATCAACAGTAATTATTCTTGAGAAGTGATAGTTCAGAAAACAACCACAAGAGAGGCTGTGTAAGACTTAAAAATACAAAATGCTTCGGTGTCCTCCAGGTATGTTGTTGAGGCGTTTTGGAAGTGTTGGGGAGTCTTGTGCAGATTTTACTGGGAGCGTCTCTCAAGGAGATCTGCAGTGCCTTCACAAAGTCTGCTGAGAACTGACAGGAGCCCCGGTTCGCCCAACCCGTGGGAGATGAGCATACACATCCGCTCCCGGGTCCAGCGCCGGACCCACGGCCAGGGACCGGGACCGGAATCCTCGGCGTGGTGCGCCCGCCCCAGCGGGAGTGGCAGCGGTTAAGCATTAGCAGTGCTTCGTGTAGTAAGTCGTGGTGAACCACATGTCAGCCAGCGTTGACTCCCAATAGAAAGTACGAGAGGAGGACGAGAGGAGGATGGGAGGAGGGCGAAAGGAGGACGGGAGCAGGACGGGAGGAGGACGGGAGGAGCAAAATCAAGCAAGCGCAAGCAAGCAACAACAAGCAAGCAAGAGCCAGCGATCAAGTGCAAGCAAGGAAGGGCAAGCAAAAGCAAGCAAGCGAGAGCAAGCACGCAAGAGCAAGCAAGCAGGTGCAAGTGAGCGTGCAAGAGCAAGCACGCAAAAGCAAGCATAATTTGGGGGCATGGGCATCAAGGGGGGGCAACGGACCAATTACTTGTGCTGAGCTAGGACACCTATACGGCAAGCCTATTTGGAGAACAGATCCATTCTCGGCCACGCGCAGAGGGGGGCAGGGGGAGGGAGGAAGGCTTCTTATCAGCACCCCTGCTTCTTAGGAGGCGCGGGCCGCATCTGTAGATATAAGGCCGGAGCTTTCTAAGAAGCGGGTTCCTCCTCCTCCTCCTCCTCCTCCTCCTCCTCCCCCCTCCCTCCTTCTCCTCCTCCCCCCTCCTCCTCCTCCTCCTTTGGAGCCTTCCCCCCTCCCCCGTACCCCTGGCGCGCGCCGCCAGCATCCCCGGGCCCAGCGCCAGGCCCGCAGCCCAGGCTCGGACCTCTCGGCGTACACTTTCGGCGATGCTCAAGAAAACTTAAAGTTTTCGGCCAGAGTCTCGATTATTCTTAACGTTTCAATGTAAATCTTGGGATTTTAATAGAAGTTCTGGGCTTTATTCAAGTTCTGAGACTATGAATTTCTTAACCCATGATTTCTTAAGCATTTCGCAGGGTGTAGTGCCCGCGCCAGTGGAAGTGGTACTGTCGAGGTGGATGAGTAGGTCGACCCTGCCACATCCAGGGAACCCTCGTGTCCTGTGTTTCGCGACCTATGCTTGTCAGAGCCCCGAATCATCAGGGGTAGCTCGGGTCAGGGCTAACTCGGGTTCGTTTTTCGGGATTCCGAACCCGACTTACCCCGGACCCGACTTACCCCCGATAGTTCGGGCGTCCAGAGCCCCGAATCATCAGGGGTAGCTCGGGTCAGGGCTAACTCGGGTTGGTTTTTCGGGATTCCGAACCCGACTTACCCCGGACCCGAGTTTCCCCGGATAGTTCGGGCGCCCAAGCTTGGATGTTCCCTCCAAGCCTACTGGGGGCGTCTGGGGTCGGTGGGGTTCTGATGGGCGAAAGCCAGATCCCAAAGGAGGCCCCCCTGTTCGAATCGCGGAGGGCCTGAGATTTCTGAGTTGAGGTGTTGATCGACGACCGCGGGCCGTTTCAAACCATCGCAGTTCGTCAACCGTCCGCCTCCTCTAGCCATGGGCCGACGCTGTCGGACGCGGACCTGACGCCATCTGGCGATCAAAGTCATCTGACTCTGATCGGAACGGCAAGAGGACGAGGTCATCCGACATGGTGCCAAGGGAGCCGAATGATAAAGCGTGTCATTGATGAGTGCTGTTTGGAACTTGGACACCCTGCAAACCAGCTGCCGGGTGGCGCGCGCGACCGACATCCAAGAGCCTCCCGAAAAAAGATCAGTGGCCGATCTGGGCTCTGATTGTCGACGGCGCCAGCGACTGCGGGCGACAGCACCTTTGTTTCCCGTCACTGGGGTCAGCCTCGGCAGGGCCTTTCAAATTTCTCGCTTGGCCACTTCGCACGAGCTGGGCCAGGGGATCCTGGCGAAGGGCCCTCCATTGGACTGCCGACGACGTGGCGGAGCTTCCGAACATGGTCATGATGCAGGGTCCCGGCGTGAAGGGCCCTGGTGCACGCGCCCGTCGCAACCCCCTCAACGGGGGCGGTGTTTGCGCAACCGCTGGCCTCCGCATCTGCCGAACCCAACTCGAGGCGCGCCCGCGCGCTCGTGCGGCGCGCTTCACCGCGCGCGCGCCCCCTCCCGCCCGACGGGCGCGGCGCGCGCGCCCCCCTTCCGAAAGCGCAAGAAGCGCGTTGACGCTGCGCGCCGCCCCATTCTGTCCAACGCGCGCCCCTCGGCGAACGACGCCGCCGCGGGGCGCTGCTAAGCCAGAGCGCGCGCGGGGCACCTCGGCTCCCCAGGCAGCCGAGGGAACGCTTCACCTCCTGGTGCCCGGCAGCAGCGGGCAATCGCGCCCCACGAGTTGCAAGCGGCAGCCGTGCGGCCCCGCGCGAGAAAGGCCCCCGCGCGGCGCGGCGCGCCTGGGCGGCCGCGGCGGCACCGCCCGCGCCCCGCACCGGCGCCCATGAGAACCCCACGCGCATTTTCCCACGCGGGCGGTCGGCCCATCAGGACCCCATCCCCGAACGGTCGAGCGCCCGCGCGGGCCATCGCAACCCCATAGCTCGTCCATCAAATTCCATCAACATCGATCAACTACGATCAGAATTAAGCAAATCGATCAAAAACGATTAGGATTGATCAGAACTTACCCAGGCAGAAGTGTGAGACTTCCATTAGAAAAAAAAACAATCAAAATCGATCGAAATCTATCAAAATCGATCAAAGTCAATCAAAAATAATCAAAATCGACCACCCAGCCAGTCTGGCCCAGGACTGCCCGACCAATGCGCCACCCCTGAGTGCGCCACCACTTCCCGCAACCACCAAGCCGAGGTGCGGCGAGGCTTGCAATCCCGCCGAGCTTCTCCCCACCGCGCGCGGCGCGGCCAGAATCGCGCGCCTCCCTCCGCCCCGCGCTCCCCGCGCGCCGGCCCCCGCTCCGCGGCACGCGCGTCCCGCTGGCGCCCGCCGCGACCCGCCACCACCTCGACTAGCATTCGTCTACAGCTGCCGCGCGTTCCCCCGCATCCACTGCGCCAAGCGACATGGCGTGCCGCGCCAGTCCGCCGCCCGACCGACCTCTCGACCCTGCGCCCGCTCGCGAGACGGCATTCTGACATCGGATCAGCCCACGCCCGCTCCGTCACGCTGCCCACCGATCCGCCCTCGAGCGCGCCGCGCCCGCCCTCGTCAGGGGTCAGGCCAGTCGCAGGGCTCCTCGAAGTTCGTGTTGGGCCGGCCGCGGCCCTCGCATCGGTCAGCGCCTCTGCGGAACGGGCGGGCAGCACCGCCGCGGATGCGCCGCGTCCATTGAGCTGCCCCATGGGCAAGCCACCTCAGATCGCCTGGCATCGCTCGGACGTGTGCGCTTTTTCTTCGGCGAGGGCCATCGAGGAGCATCCTTGAGCATTCGGCGAAAAAAAAACACGCACGAAACCGAAAAAAAATACAGGGAATGGACGTCCGAGCGATGGCGAGATCGCCGCCGATCGCGCGGCGGGCGCGCACGCCTGGGCGAAGTCGATGTCGCGTTCGGCTGCGATGGGCCGCCGAGCAGCCCCGCCGCGGATGCGCCGCGCGTCCACCGAGCTGCCCCACGGGCAGGCCGCCTCAGATCGCCGCAGATCGCGCGGCGGGCGCGCACGCCTGGGCGGCGTCGATGTCGCGTGCGGCTGCGACGGGCCGCCGAGCGGCCCCGCCGCCAGGAGGCTGCCTCGCGCGCGGCCTCCCCGGGAGACGGCAGCCGCGCACGGCGCCCGGCGGGCGCTGGCTCGCGGGGCATCGCTGGGGCAGGGAGGGCGAGGGGGGCGAGGGCGAGGGCGAGGGGGAGGGGGAGAGGTGGGCGATGGGGGGATGTACAACCGAAACTCAGAGCGTTAATTACCTACCCCGCTTTCGCTTCCAGGCAAAACCAAGCCATACCATGCGCCTCCTCGTCAAGCGGCCTGACCAGTACAGGCTGCAATTTGGCATCGTTTGGTATCTCTTGGAAGCGAGGGTGGTCAAAAGCGAGGTAGGTTTGTTTCCCCCCTAGAAACGGGGGGAGCAGGAAGAGTATGGGGGAAAAGACGGATGTGGCTTGCACGAGCTGCCATCGTCGGTCCGATCGCTCCGGTGCGCAGGAGAGCACTGATCACATTCTCGTGCGATGCGGTTCAGGCTCAGAGCGGTCATCGGGCATTTCTCGATTCCCGACGCCCGATTTCAAGGGCCATCAAAACCCATCAACGATTTGTCGTCACGTATCGGCGGGAAAGAAACAGCTCATCAAGGAATATTCGTTCTCCTTGGGCGCGAAATTCAAGGCATCAAAAACCCATGGCAATTTTCCCATCAGAACCTCATCAACCCCAGACCCCATCAGTAGGCCCGGATGGAACATCCAAACCTATGCCTTCCACATGTCAATGCTTGGGCCTCCTAGATGGGGTCCGAGCAGATGGGGTCGGAGGATCGCGCCGCATCGCCGATGCATCGCCGATGCGGCTCGATGTGGGGCCCGATTTGCTTCACGTCGACGTCGCCGATGCATCGCCGACGTCGGCGATGCACCGCCAGTGCATCACCGATGCATCGCCGATGCATCGCCGAAGTATCGGCGATGCGGCGCGATCCTCCGACCCCATCCACTCCGACCCCATCTTGGAGGCCTCTGCTGTGGCAATGTTTGACTTTCGGAAGGGTCTTGTGTCCTCTCGCGCGTCCTCTCCAATCAACCCCGACGGAAGCACTCGTGGCGCCACTGGCAGCGCGCCGCACTGGCACGGGATCATACGGAGAGCTCCGGGGCCTGGACCTCGCGGCTCGCGCTCGCGCGCCGCAGTCAGCTGCTGATCCAGCAGTCCACCGCCGTCCGGGGCTGGTGGTCGGCCTTCGAAAGCCCAGGGTTCGCTAGGGACGGGATTCCCCCCCCAAAACACGAAAACCCCCCCGAAACCCTCCGAAAATAACGCCCGGAACCCTTCCCGGAGGGCTTGCGGAGGAAACCAGCCTCTGGCGAACCCTGGACGTTAGAAGGTATAGCCTGGCTAGCCTCCCTTCGGAGGCCCGCCGCCTTCCCGAAGACCTCCTCGGCTGCACCAGGCGGCGCGGAGCCCACCGGCTCCTGGGCCACGGCAGGCGCGGAGCGCGGCCTGGAGCTGCCGAGGCGACGGCCCCGCGTCGGCCCGGGGCGCGGGGCGCCGCAGTGCGCCGCGACCGCGGGCCGGGGGGCGACCTCGCCCCGAGGGCGGGCTCCTGCGCCCGATCCCCTCCACGGCGCCTGGCGGCAGATCCCACGGAGGGACGGCGGACGAGAGGCGGCCGTTGCGTTCCGCGTTCGAAGTTCCAACCGACCAGCCGACCATCAGCGGACGAGTTGAAGCTTTGCCGCAGCGCTTGCGTGGCTCGCCCCGCATTCGCAAGCGCCGTCGAAGAGGGGGGGCATCAGCTCCTATCGCGGCTCTGCCGCGAGAACGCCCCGCTGAAGCTCGGGAGCTCGGGGCCCCGTTCCAGCCAAAACGATGATGGAGAAGAAGCAGGAGAAGTTCAGAAGGCGAAGTGAGGAACAGGAGGAGGAGCAGCAGCAGCAGGATAGGGAGGAGGAGGTCGGCCGTAGGAGGGAGGGATGGAGGGAGAGAGCGAGGCAGGAGGGAGGATGTGCAAAGTTGGATGGGATATGAGAGGAAGTGAGGAGGAGGAAGAGAAATGAAGGAGGGAGGAAGTGAGAGGAGGAAGGGTATGCCGCCGCTTCAGAAACCCTTGAACCCCAAGAGAACTGCGAAGGCGCTCCTCGAACCCACATCTGACCTTCTCCCCCGCCCTCGAGGAGGAGCGGGAGAGGGGGAACATCCCCCCTTTCGAGGCCTCGACGTGCTGGCGTGCCAGCAGCGCAAGACCGTGTGGGACAAGTACTGCGAGTCGCAGGACGCGCTCATGCTGTTCGTCCCGAAGCAGTGAGCACTCGGCCCCAAACCACTCTCTTTGCATGCGAACAGGCCATATCCGGGCCCGCGCGCGGGCCCCTTCCACTGACTGTCCTGTTCTGACGGATGGATCCGTGACCCTCGCCATCATCCTCATCACTGCGAGGGGGGGGGGGGGGGAGGAGGGGGAGGAGGGAGGAGGAGGTGGGGGAGGAGGGAGGAGGGAGGAGGGGGGGAGGAGGGAGGAGGGGGAGGAGGGAGGAGGGGGAGCATGCAGAGGTGGGGGAGGAGGGGAGGAGGGGGGGAGGCGAAGGGAGCAGCGCTGCACACGAGTGCCGCCGCAGCTGCCGGGCGGCGTCGCCGCCAGAATCCCGCAGCCCCCAGGACCCAGCAGACCGCGAGGGGGCGATCGGCGGCGAGCTTGGGGGCCCTCGCGGCGCCTTCTGTGAAGTCTTCTGGGCCGTCTCCGAGGGCAGAACACTTCTATCGGAGGGCCCGAGAGTTTCGGAGAAGCCCCGCCGCCTTCTGAGAAGGCCTGCCCCCTCCCACTTGCCCCCCAGACTCGCCGCCAAGACGAGGAAGCACGGCATGTTCTCGCCGCCTCGGCACCGCGGCGACGCCAAGCGCGGGCGTTCAAGGGCGAAAAGAGTTTCTGGTGGTTCGCGTTGGGCCTCGGCGCGGAGTCCATACACAAAAGATGGCGTCGGCGGCTTCCGAGGAGTTGCGAGAGGGGAGTGCCTTCAAGGTTGACCCGCTTACGCGGTGTCATTATCCCAGGGCCCACGGCGTCGAGGCGGGAAGTTGTCGTTGCTGGGGAGGGTAAAGTGCGATTGGTGAGGGAAGGAGGGGTCACGTGTCTATCATCTCTTTTTAAGTTTGTTGGGGAGGCCCCGTCGTCACGGTTGGGTTCGCCTCGACGTCTTTGTCGGAGCGTGTTCCAGGAGAGTATGGGGCCGATTTAGAGCAAGGGAGGAGGAGCACGACGATGACGAGGATGGGGCCGAGGAGGATGAGGCGGAAGCGGAGTAGGAAGACGAGGAATGTTCGCATCTGGCAGTCTCCAAGAGGGAAAGGAAGGAGGAGGGAGGCAGGATGGGGGGAGGGAGGGAGGAAGCATGGAATCGGAAGCAGAGTATGGAAATGGAGGACCACCCCGGCGTGGGTCGCCACAAGGGGGGAGCGTCCCGTTCGAAGAGGGGTGCGGGCCAGACCATTGCTGTCACGATACGCGTCTGGGGATCCGTCCTTTAGCCCCTGCTCCTTCTCATCTCCCTAGCTCAGCCCACAATCGTCTTCATTCCCCGTGAGTCCGCTTTCTTTCTCTTATTACGAGTAGTATGGAAATTGCTAGCATCAGCATTCGCAGGGTTACTAGTGTTGTTGTTAGTATTAGTGGTGTTATCCGTATTGGTATTACATGACCGTAGCCTTATTAGTTGCAGTACTATTGGTAGTAGTAGTAACAGTAGTAGTAGTCGTCGTCGTGGTCGTAGTCGTTGTCGTAGTCGTAGTCGTAGTCGTAGTAGTAGTAGTAGTAGTAGTAGTAGTAGTAGCCGTAGTCGTAGTCGTAGTCGTAGTCGTAGTCGTAGTCGTAGTCGTATTCTTAGTAGTAGTCGTAGTAGTAGTAGTAGTGGTACTAGTACTAGTAGTAGTAGTAGTAGTAGTAGTAGTAGTAGTAGTAGTAGTCGTAGTCGTAGGACTAGTAGAAGAAGTAGTAGTAGTAGTAGTCGTCGTCGTCGTAATCGTAGTCGTAGTAGTAGTAGTAGTAGTAGTAGTCGTCGTAGTCGTAGTCGTAGTCGTAGTAGTAGTAGTAGTAGTAGTAGTAGTAGTAGTAGTAGTAGTAGTAGTAGCATCGTAGTAGTAGTAGTAGTCGCAGTAGTAGTAGTAGTAGTAGTAGTAGTAGTAGTAGTAGTCGTCAAAATAGTAATAGTAGTAGTCGTAGTAGTAGTAGTAGCAGTAGCAGTAGTAGTAGTAGTAGTAGTAGTAGTAGTAGCAGTAGTAGTAGTAGTAGTAGTAGTCGTAGTCGTAGTAGTCGTAGTAGTCGTAGTAGTAGCTACCACTACTAGTAGTAGTAGTATCGTAGTCGTAGTAGTCCCGTAGTAAGTTCGTAGTAGTCTTCGTCGTAGCTTACCACTACTACCACATCCACCACCCCCACCACCACCACTACTACTACTTTTCACTACGACTACTAAACTAATTACTATTTTGACTACTACTACTACTACTACTACTATACCTACTACTCCCTACCTACTACTACTACTACTAACTACTAGACTATTTTTTCTACTAAACTACGCCACGTACCTGCGACTACTACTAATTACTAACACGATGCTACTCTACTACTACTAACTCTATACTACTACTATAACTACTAATTCCTTCTACTACTACTACTACTACTACTACTACGACTACGATTACGATTACGACTACTACTACTACTACTTATACGACGTACGACTACTACTACTCCTACTACTACTACTACTACTACTACTACTACTACTAGTACTACGACTACTACTACTACTTTTACTACTACTACTACCACTACTACTATTAGTAGTCGTAGTGGCGGTGGTGGTAGGTAGTAGTAGTAGTAACATAGTAGTAGGAGC
>CAUYUJ010014751.1:72428-105524 GCA_963575745.1 Prorocentrum cordatum | reverse complement strand
TACTACTACTACTACTACTACTACTACTACTACTACGACGACTTCTACGACTACTACGACTACCACCAGTACTATTATTATTACTACTGCTGCTACTACTACTACTACTACTACCACTACCACTACGACTACTACTACTACTACTACTACCACTACTACTACTACTACTACACTACTTACTTTACACTCACTACTAATTACTACGTACCTGACTGGTACTGTATTACTACTACGACTACTCACGACTACTACTACGACTACTACTACTACTACTACTACTACTACTACTACTACTACTACTACTACTACTACTACTACTACTACTACTACTACTACTACTACTACTACTACTACTACTACTACTACTACTACTACTACTACTACTACTACTACTACTACTACTACTGCTACTGCTACTACTACTAGTACTACTACTACTACGATACTACTACTACTACTACTACTACTACTACTACTACTAGTACGACTGCGACTGCGACTACGACTCCGTTTACGACTACTACTACTACTACTACTACTATTACTACTACTACTACTACACGACGACTACTACGACTACTACGACTACTACTACGACTACTACTACTACTACTACTGCTACTACTACTACTACTGCGACGACTACTACTACTACTACTACTACTATTACTACTACTACTACTACCTATACCTACTACCTACTACCTACTACCTACTACTAACTACTACTACTGCTACTACTACTACTACTACTACTACCACTACCACTACCACTACCACTACCACTACTACTACTACTACTACTACTACTACTACTACTACTACCACTTCTTCTTCTTCTTCTTCTTCTACTACTACTACTACTACTACTACTACTACTACTACTACTCACTACTGCGTCTACTACTACTACTACTACTACTACTACTACTACTACTACTGCTACTGCTACTGCTACTTCTACCACTACTACTACTGCTGCTGCTGCTGCTGCTGCTACTACTTGTGCTTGTTATCAGTATTCCCTCATCCTCCTGATCAGCATCATCCTCATTATCCCTGCTGTTCCTCCTCGGTGTGGCTTCTCCTCCTCCTCGGCCTCCTCATCCTCCTGATCGTCCTGTTCCTGCTCGTCATCATCATCAGCAGCATCAGCATCATCAGCATCAGCATATCCTTCTCATAGGGGCTCGGAGGCTGCGTACCTGCACTGAAGCAGAGAGGGAGCTTCATGAGCAGCATCAAGCAAGAAAAGGATGCCGAGGAGCAGAGCGAGTGGGAGGGACGGGAAGACAAAGAAGAAGAAGAAGAGCAGCAGCGGGAGGGAAAAAAGAGGCTTGACGTGTCTGCGCGACGTGTCCTCGCACCGGCGTGCTCCCGGCGCTCTCGGCCCCTCCCCCAGAGCCAGCTCTTCGTCGCGGGGTGGCCGCCGAGGGCCCGAGAAGAGCTCCCAGAGGATGAGATCGTGACGGACACTCGCCGTGTGCTGCTCGCGGCTCGTGGATGCGCGAGAAGGGAGGACCCCTCACGCCCTCCGTCGGGCAGGGAGGGCGGGCGGCTCGTCTACGCGGGCGCTGCCCGCTTCCCTTCCAGGGCGGGCTTTGCACGGGCCTCCTGCTGGGAAAACTGCCGCTTTTAACCCTTCGATGGAGTCAGCTGCGGGCGACGAGAGGGAAGCGCAGGAGCAGGAGCAGCTCCCAGGGTCCATCTCGGTCCCCATCGATCCGATCCGGCATCGATAATGGCTGGTTCGGTCCGATTCGATTCCGAGATCCCGACGATCCGACGTGGCCCGACGCTTGCCACGGCGCCGTCGTGCATGTTGGCGCGGCCGATTCGGTGCGGTTCCGACTCCGTGCCGATGCAGCCCGACCCGAAGCGCGCTTCGATCCCATCCGATCTCCCGATCCGACGTTGACTGTTCCCGGCTCCTGCGCGGCAGCGCGGAGATGTTGGTAAGCCCCAAACGTGGTGGTGACAACACCTGGCGGTGAGTCTCGTGCGATTTGGTGTCACCACCCGGTTTGGGGACTCGTGCGGTTTTCCGAGGATGTCCCAGACACTGGTGGGTCCAGGAGTCACAAAACCCGGTGGTGACCCCGCGTCCCCAAACCCAGCGGTGACCTTTTTGGGGATTCCAGGTCGCCACCTGGTATCTCACCACCCGGTTTGGGGGTTCCCAAAGATGGCGCTTCGCGCCATGTGGCAGCGAGGCTCCTCTGCCGCAGAGCCGCGGCTGCTGCCGCGGCGCCCACGGCGCGGGGCCCGCCGCGCCCCTCGGCCCTGGCATTCCGCTGCGCGCACGCGCAGTGAGGGGAGCGGGGGGAGGGGGGGGGGGGGCGTCTGGAAGGCACCCCTGCTCCTTGGAAGGCGCGGGCCGTGCCTACAGAGACAGGGCCGGCGTCCTCTCAGGAGCAGCAGCCTCCTCCTCAGAAGCTTGCCCGCCCTCGCTTCACCACCGCGCACGCGCCGCCAACTGAGTTCGACACCCACGACCGCGGCCACCGAGGATGTCGTCGTCACGACGACCACGGCGACCACGATTGCCGACGACGCGATTGCCGACCCCCGTCTCCCCACACCATCCCTGTTTCCCTGGCCCAGCCGCCCCTGCCTCCTCCTTTTCCCCCATCCTCCTCCTCCTCCTCCTCCTCCTCCTCCTCCTCCTCCTCAGCCTCCTCCTCCTCCTCAGCCTCCTCCTCCTCCTCCTCATCCTCCTGCTCCTGCTCCTGCTCCTGCTTGACTGTTTCTACTCCTCCTCCTCCTCCTCCTCCTTCTCCTCCTGCTCCTGGTCCTGCTTGACTGCTTCTCCTCCTCGTCTTCTTCCTCCTCCTCCTCCTCCTCCCCAGTTCTCCTTCCCAGTCCTCCTCCTTCTCCTCTTCCTCCTCCTCCTCCTCCTTCTCCTCCTCCTCCTCCTCTCCTCCTCATCATCATCATCATCATCATCATCAGCATCGTCCGCCTCCTCCCCCCGCCTCCAGCCTCTCCTCCCTCCTCCCTCCTCCTCCTCTTCCTCCTCCTCCTCCTCCTCCTCCTCCTCCTCCTCCTCCTCCTCTTCCTCTTCCTCTTCCTCTTCCCTCTCCTCCTCCTCGTCCTCCTCCTCGTTTCTGCTCGTCCTCCTCATCATCCTCATCCTCAACCTCATCCTCCTCGTTTCTTATCCTGTTCCTCACCCTGACCACTTTACTCCTCTTCCTGCTCCGCATCCTCCTCTTCCCTCCTCCTCCTCCTCCCTCCTCCTCCTCCTCCTCCTCCTCAATCCTCCTCCTCCTCCTCCTCCTCCTCCGCCTCTTCCTCCTCCCTCCCTCCCTCCCTCCCTCCCTCCCTCCATCCCTCCCTCCTCCCCTCTCCGCCTCCTCCTCCTCCTCCTCCTCCTCCCTCCTCCTCCTCCTCCTCCTCCTCCTCTTCCTCCTCCTCTCCTCTTCCTCCTCGTCCTCCTCCTCCTCCTCCTCTCCCTCCTCCTCCTCCTCCTCCTCCTCCTCCTCCTCCTCCTCCCTCCTCCCGCCCTCCCTCCCTCCCCCTCCCTCCCTCCCTCCTCCCTCCCTCCCTCCCTCCCCTCCTTCCTCTTCTCCTCTCCTCCTCCTCCTCCTCCTCCTCCCCTCCTCCTCCTCCTCCTCCTCCTCCTCCTCCTCCTCCTCCTCCTCCTCCTCCTCCTCCTCCTCCCCTTGCCGCCTTCTCCTCCCCCTCTCCTCTTCCTCCCCCTCTCCTCCCCTCCTCCTCCTCCTCCTCCTCCTCCTCCTCCGCCTCCTCCTCCTCCTCCTCCTCGTCCCCCATCTTCTCATCAAAAATCAGCAACAACAGCAGCCGCAGAAGCAGCAACAACATCAACCGGATGATCATCAGCAGCACCAGCATCATCATCATCATCATCATCAGCAGCAACAGCAACATAAACATCATTATTACCAGCAGCAGCAGCAGAAGCATCATTATCGTCGCCATCAACATCATCATGAGAATCAGCATCATCAGCAGCAGCATCAGCATCAGCATCATCATGATCATCAGCAGCAGCAGCAGCAGCACCACCATCATCATGATCATCAGCGTCAGCATCAGCATCATCATCAGCAGCAGCAACATCATCATCAGCATCATCATCAGCATCAGCAGCATCATCGTCATCGCCATCGTCTTCATCCTCATCCCCATCCCCATCCTCGGACGGAGGCATTCTGAGCCTGTCCACCCCTGCCGTTGCCCCTTGGCTATTGGGTCAAAGCTCGGCTCCCCAGCGGCCGTTCGGGAAGATCTGGACACCCCCAGGACGCCCTCGACGAGGTGCCGTTGATGGAGACCACCCAGGGCCCCGAAAACTTGTTGATAATTCCTGTGAACTACACTAACGAGCCCTTTTCCTTCCAGGCCTCCCAAATGGGCTCCGAGTATACGGGTCAGAGCGTCAGGGCATCGCACCGCGCCGCCGATGCATCGGCGATGCGGCTCGATAGCCGGCGTCGCCGATGCATCGGTGATGCATCGACGATGCGGCGCGATCCTCCGACCCCATCTATTCGGACCCTGTTTGGGAGGCCTCTATTCCTCTGTGACCTCCGGGAACCTACTGAGAGAACGGCTGGGTGGGAAAGCAGTGAAGGGATTGGGGGAGGATGGAGGACAAGGGCGAGACGGAGGAAGGGGAGGAGGAGGTCGCAGAGGAGGAGGAGGAGGAGGAGGAGGATTAAGTGGAGGAGGAGGAAGAGGAGGAGGAGGGCGAGACGGAGGAAAGGGAGGAGGAGGAGGAGGAGGGAGGAGGAGGAGGAGGAGAGGGGCGAGACGGAGGAGGAGGAGGAGGAGGAGGAGGAGACGGAGGAGGAGGAGGAGCCCTTGCCCTGCTGCCTCCCCGCCTCCCTGCCACGCCGCACGAGGAGGCACCGCCGCCCCGGGGCGCGCGCAGCCCGCGATGCCGCGCCGCGGCCCGGCGCCCCCGCGCGGTGGCGCGCCGGCTCGCGGTGGGGCGGCGGCGCGGCGGCCGCCGAGGCGGCCCACCTCGCGGAGGCCACCACCGCGCGCGCGCGAAATCGCGACGGGGGGTGTTTCGCTACTTTTGGCCTCCAGGGGCCCTCACCGGGCCTCGGGACTGTCAAAGAACGACTTCGGGATGAAGAACTGGTCCCTGGAAAGGGGTCTGGACCTCCCAGATGGTGTCCGAGCGCCTCCGGCGCCGCCCCTGGCGCGCTCCGCGCGCCAGGGAAAAGGATCCAGCACAGATCCAAGAAATCCGCGCGGAGTGCCAAAAGTTCATGTTTATGGCGCTTTATCTTCTTCCTATTATTATTACTACTCTTCTTCTTCTTCTACCAAAATGGGGTCCGAGCAGATTCAGGAGCGAAAGAGTCCCCGTTGGCCTTGAAAGTACGAATTGCGCGAGCGTTCGTAGCACGAGGCTGGTCTCGCGGACTGGGGGGGGCAGCACTCGTGTACGTGGTTGGGCGCGCGCGTCTCTTGTAGGCTCCCTGCAGATGGGGTCGGTGGATCGCGCCGCCTCGCTGATGCATCGGCGACGTCGCCTTTGCATCGCCGATGCGCCGGCGGGTGCGTCGTTCGATGCATCGGCGATGCGGCGTCAGCAAAAGTTGTCGGAGTTCTGCCCGGACTTTTTGGATCGGCGCCGGGCCGCCCTGGCGGCGCCACCGGCGCCGCCCCTGGCACGGCGCCGACCCGAAAGATCCGCGCGGAGTTCCCAAAGTTTCTGCCACGATGTGTGTGTGTGTGTTCTTCTTCTCGTCACCGACTTCGTCGTCGCTGGAGTCCTCGTCCGGCCGTCCGTCCGTCCGTCCGTCCGTCGCCGTCGAGGCCGCGGCGGCCGAGACGCCTCCGAGCTCCCACGCCCTCGCCCCGACCCGCACACCATGCCGGGGGCCAGCGGCGAGCCCCGAGCCGCTCGCCGTGCCCGCCCCTCTGCCCAGGGCCTCCGGCGGGGGCCCTCGCCGCCCGCGGCGGGCCTCGCCGCGGGGGCGTGCCCCGAGCATTTTCTTTGGGCGGAGGGCAAAGGGTGAAATCTGAAATGCCGTTTCGATGCATTTTCGAGGCTTGAATCTGCACACGGTGAATCACGAGACGAATTGGTTCTCGAGGTAAGCCCCTGTGGATTTCACCCTGAGCCCTCCACCCTAAGAAAATGTTCAGGCGTCGGGAGCGCACGCCCGGAGCGGTCCAGGCGTCTGCTGCTGCGGCGGGGCCCACCAGGGCCACGCGCAGGTGCGCGAAGATCGCCGCGCCTCGCACGGCGCGGGCCGTCCACGGAGAGAGCAGCTCTTCCGGTCGGCGGCGTGCCCCGGGGGGGGAAGTGAGGAGGGGCGCGCCTTCTCGGGGTTTCGGAGGGGGTTTTCAAGAGAAACGTTGTCACGTCTCTCGGATCCTGCCCTTTCTTCAACCTTTCGTACTTAGGTTTCTGACCCCCGGCCTCCGGAGAAGTCTTCTGAGCCCTCCCCGGAGAGGCACGGAAAACCTCTCGCAAGGCCAAGGGCTCCTGAGAAGACCCGCCGCCCTCCGACAAGGCCTTCTCCTTCTCACTCCTCGCCCCTCGCTCACCACCGACCCAGATAACCTTACGTTGGGCCTGTCCCTTTGCAGGAGGAATATTCAAAAATAGTTAAACAGATAATCTGGGGACGATTTTTGAGCGTTATTGGAGTATTGCTAGGGCCTTACGGCTGGTGCCGCCGACCCTCAAGACGACGACGACGAACACGAGGAGGAAGAGGAGGAGGAGGAGGAGGGGGAGGAGGAGGAGGAGGGGGATTAAGGTGGAAGGGAGCAGGAGAAGGCGAAGGAGATGTTCCCCATGTGGGCAGGGGGAGTCGTAGCAGAGACAGACAGGGAGCCTTGTGGCCTGCGGCCCTTCCCACCACCGTGCTGGGGTTGTGGAGCATTTTTGTGGAGCATGTTGGGGGTATTTTCGATTTGTCCTCCAAAACCCCCCTGCAGGGGGACTGGTCTGACCGAAAGGTAGCCACGCCCCGCGGGGCGCGATGTGCCGGGGCGGGCGGCCGGGGACCGCCGCTCGGTGGACCTCCGTGCGGCGTCCCCGTGCCGCCGCGGCGCGGCGGGCAGCCTCTTTGGCGGGCCGCCGACGAGGGCCTTCGTCCAAGGTTGAAGCAGGTGTCCTCGCGAGCGGCAGCGTGAGCCTCGAGTCGGGCATGTCCCTGTGCCGTCAGGCCGGGGAATTCTCAGAGTACCCGCCACGGTGGGCAAGCCGCGCTGCCTGGGCCCACCCGCTCCGCTAGGGTGTACAGAGTGGTCAGTGGCACCTCCTGGTCTGAGGTGAGCGTTGCCTATGACGCTCGCGGAGGCAAGGTCCCCCACCATCCCGCTGCCGCGCACTCCCCTGAGCTGGCCGGGGTCGTGGGGGCCCTCCCCCCCTAATTCGGTGCAGGTGGCCTGTCCTGGGCACGGCGCGTCGGCGCCCGCTCGCTCGGTCAGCGCCCGCTGGACAAAAAGGAGGAATCTCATCGGAGGCTGATGGGCCTCCTACCCTGACACGTCGATCAGGGAATTGGTCGTTTTCGGTTCGCGAGAGGGCGTCGCGGCCGTCATTTGCGCGGGCCCAGGCCCGTCGGTTTCGGCCCCAGGCCGTTTTCACCAACGCTCAAAACTAGTCAGAAGATAGTCCGGGGACAGTTGTCCGACTACGTTTTTGATTCTCTCTTGGATATGTCATGACTCTTGTTCGTTCGCCTTCCAAACTCCGCCTGTAGGAGGACATGCCCGACCAACCTAACGTTAGACTCGGCGTCGCTCGGGAGTGTGCATTTGTCCTCGGCGAGGGCCATCGAGGAGGACCCTGGATCGTCGAGCAACAAAAAGGACGCGCGAGAGCGAAACATCCACGGGGAAGGGGCGTCCGAGCGATAGCAAGCGGAGGGGGGGGGGGATATTCTCAGGGGGGGGGTCAGGGGGGAACGCATCGACTCTCCAGCGCCCATCCATCGACAGGCGGGGTCTCGGTGCCCCTCCCCGCCAGGGGGCGTGAGGATTCGCTTTCGGGGGCCTAATTACTGCCGGTCCTTCGGCGATGTACCGCCGATTATGGTTCGATGCTTCCCCGCCTGAACTGAACTGGTCCTTTCCTAGCGTTGCCCCTCAGGTCCCCGCGGAGCCAGAAGCCAGAGGCCACGCAACCCTTGCAGGAGCTTGCCGTGCGCGGGGCCAGAGCACGTGTGTCTGGCGCATGGGCACCTCGCCCCGCAGCACCCCGCGATCTCGGCAAAGGCTTCCCTCTCGGAAGCGGGAGCTCCTGAACTGCGCGTGAGTTCTGAGAGTCGGGCGGCCTTCGGGAAGAGTGAGCGCCTCGGCTGCGTCCAGACGCTGTCAAGTCGAACTCGCCCCTTCGTCTGAGGAAGCGAGTTGCCCAAAGATTCTGGATCCTGGGCCCTCTCGGAGCCTGGCAATGGTGATTCCTGCGTTCCCCTGGGACCTGGCCCGCCCAGGGCTTTCAGATCGCACCGCACCGCCGATGCATCGGCAGCGCGGCGCGATCTCATCCTGGCATCGCCGAGGCCTGCGCGCCACGCGCGGTGGGGTGCCTGCATATCTCCGTTCCGCTGCGTGTGGTCCTGGGATGCGGCCTGACCTGCCGGAGGGGGGCGCGCGGCCCGGGTGCCTTCCGCGGGTGGCGGTTCGGGCTTTATTTGGTCGCCTTCCCCGCGCCACTAGGCGTGCTGGCCTCTCCGTGTCCAGTGCTGCAGGTAGCTCGGAAACTGGAGCATATACATCACCGATGGCGGGCTCTCTTTCAATCCCAGGACTTTGTTGAGGGTCGGGGATGCATATACATATATATATATATATATATATATATATATATACCTGGCGACGGGATCCGGGGCCCCGGGAGGGCGACCACTCCTCCCCATGGGGGTCCCGGGCCTCCGGGGCCCTTCCAAGGTACGCCCCAGACGGCTCCGGACAGCGCAAGACGAATCCAGACTGCGCCTGGAGGCTCCAAAAACTTTCCACATGCACCAGGATCCGCTTTCTTGTGAGAGTTTCAGCGCAGGGCCGGAAAAAGCGTTGGTGTAGAGTTCGGTACCATAGTAGCTACCAGGCTGGACTTCAGATGATGCCGAAGCTTGGAGCGAGGCCTGCCTTGTGCCCGTGAGCAGCTGTGAGCATGAGAGGGCGTGCGAAGCGAAGCGAAGGAGGATGTTGCAGGGGGCCCGAGATCTGGTGGGCTCAAGGGGGCCCGCGTTCAAGTGGGTTGGGGGGAGAAGTTCTTGGGGGGGGGGGGGGGGGCAGTCCCCTGCGGCGGCAGCCGCAGGAGGGCGAGCAGTTCCCGGCGCGTCACCAGAAAGAATTTCGAGCACCACGAGAGTACCGAAACTAGAGGGTTTTCACGTATCGGGCCCTGGGAGGCGGTATTCGTTCGACACTCTTTCGATACCTTCCTGGGTGCTCGACATTTTTTCTGGGGTGTGGTCCTTACGTACGATGGGAGCAACATAACTCGACACCCCTTCCCTGCCTCCTCTGCCGTCATCCTCCGCGCGCTCGGGGTTGCGCTGGAGCTCGTGCGGCGCACAGCAGGTTCGCATCGTCTCGACCGGCGGCGACCCCGCCGCCGGCGTTCAGCGCTGAACGCCGGCGGCGGCCCAGAATCGGTCAAGGCTGAAGGGTCCCCGCGGTGCCAGGAGCCAGCGCCGAAGTCGGCACGGCGCGAACCTGCCGCGGTTGGCTCCGACGGGTCCGCCGCGCCTCGAGGAGCTCGGCGGCACGATGCCCGCGGCGCGAGCCGGAGCCTCTTGTCCGCCTCCGCGCCCCTCCTCCCCCCTCCCTCCTCCGCCGCCACGGCCCCTTCTGCCCCGGCGCGGCGCGCGGGGGGCCTCGGCGCCCGCGGCCGCGCCGCCCCCGCGGCCGCGCCGCCCCCATGGGGCCGTGCAGCTTCCGCCGCGAGGCCCTCGGGGCCGGCGTCGTGGCCTTCACCGCCTCGGCGCCCGCGCCCCGCCCGGAGGCCGGCGCCCCCGGGCGGGGCCCGTCCGCGCGGGCCGCCGCGGCGGCGGCCGCGCCCCTCGTCGCCTGGGCGGCGGCGGGCGGGCGCGCGGAGGCCGCCGCGGCGCTCGGCGCCGTGGCCGCGGGCACGGCCGCGCTCATCTCGGAGGAGGGCCAGTCTCGGGGGCTCCTTGATCGGCGACTACAATCGGTGCGGTTACGCCAGGGTGCGGTTTGCGAGTTGCTTTGTGGCGGCCTTTCTGGGGCCTCTGTGAGAGACAACGTCATAATTGTCGTCGTTTCGAGCGACACTGGCATCCTCGATGTGTGCCCCGCTGTACTAGAAGGAGCGACAGTGTCATGTGATTCGGTCTCATTGAGTGACAGTGCCATCCCTTTCCCTGGGGCGTGAGGGGCAGATATGCTGGGAGGCAAACCGCACCCTTCGCAAACCGCACCCATTGTAGTCGCCGACTTGAGTCGAGCAGTGGCGGCCTGGCTCGCGTAGGGGCCCACCAGCAGATGTGCTGAGAACGGCCTGTGGTCTGCACCAAGATGTTCTTAGAGCACTTCTGGCTGAGACGGTCCTGTTCTAGCACACCGGGCTCAGGTTCTAAGAGCATGGTTGTTGTTCCTAGAACGTTCTGGGGTTCTGAGAAAATGTCGTGGAAAGCCTATGGGACTGCCGGGACGCTCGGTCCCACCTCAATGGGGAAAGGGGGGTCCCAGGGTGGGGTCAGGGAACGAGCCCAGTCGGGTGCTCACGCTGCCCTCTTCCAGAGGCCGCCTGGAGCGGTGTTTCTCTGGCCCCACCTCTGCCCCAGCCCCACTTTTTGCGCCCCGCCGGCAGTCGCAACAGCAGCTGGACTTCGCGGGGCCCCCCGCGTCGACACGGCCGGGCGCGGCTCGGAAGTTGGTGCGCTTGGAGCCCGGGAGAGGTCCGCGGGGATCGATCCCGAGCTGCCGCTGCCTCCGCTCGCCCTGCTCCGCTCCCTCTCCGCCTGGCGCTCGCGGGGCGTCGTGGAGGAGGGCGTGGTGGGCATCCGGGGGCTCGGGCTGGAGCTGCGGCGCCGCACCCGCGGCGGGGCCCTCCGCTCGGACTTCGTCGGCGCGGAGCTGGTGGAGGATCGCGCGGAGCTCGGACTTCGTCGGCCGAAACGTCAAAAAATATTCAAACAAATAGTTCCCAGACTATGTTTATATTATTTCCCAACCCTCCTGCGTTGGGTACTCGTTTTGAATAGAGCACTGCGGTCTCCAACTTCCTTCCTTCCTTCCTTCCTTCCTTCCTTCCTTCCTTCCTTCCTTCCTTCCTTCCTTCGAGGCTGCTGGGGGGCCCAGCGGAGTGACGCCCTACGGGGATTCAGATTAGACCTCGCCATCCCTGGGGGGCTGCGATCTGTGAAACTGTCGCCACTTTCGAGGGCTGCTGGGGGGCCCAGCGGAGTGACGCCCTACGGGGACTCAGATTAGACCTCGCCATCCCTGGGGGGCTGCGATCTGTGAAACTGTCGCCACTTTCGAGGGCTGCTGGGGGGCCCAGCGGAGTGACGCCCTACGGGGATTCAGATTAGACCTCGCCATCCCTGGGGGGCTGCGATCTGTGAAACTGTCGCCACTTTCGAGGGCTGCTGGGGGGCCCAGCGGAGTGACGCCCTACGGGGATTCAGATTAGACCTCGCCATCCCTGGGGGGCTGCGATCTGTGAAACTGTCGCCACTTTCGAGGCTGCTGGGGGGCCCAGCGGAGTGACGCCCTACGGGGACTCAGATTAGACCTCGCCATCCCTGGGGGGCTGCGATCTGTGAAACTGTCGCCACTTTCGAGGGCTGCTGGGGGGCCCAGCGGAGTGACGCCCTACGGGGATTCAGATTAGACCTCGCCATTCCTGGGGGGCTGCGATCTGTGAAACTGTCGCCACTTTCGAGGGCTGCTGGGGGGCCCAGCGGAGTGACGCCCTACGGGGATTCAGATTAGACCTCGCCATCCCTGGGGGGCTGCGATCTGTGAAACTGTCGCCACTTTCGAAGGCTGCGTGGGGGGCCCAGCGGAGTGACGCCCTACGGGGATACAGATTAGACCTCGCCATCCCTGGGGGGCTGCGATCTGTGAAACTGTCGCCACTTTCGAAGGCTGCTGGGGGGCCAGCGGAGTGACGTCCTACGGGGACTCAGATTAGACCTCGCCAGCGCTGGGGGGCTACGATCTGTGAAACTGTCGCCACTTTCGAGGGCTGCTGTGGGGCCCATGAAACTGTCGCCACTTTCGAGACCTGCTGCGGGGTCCAGCATAGTGACGTCCTACGCGGACGCAGATTGGACCCGTCATTCTACTTCGATTATCCCGCATCTGCGATCGACTGTATGTGTGCGAGGAACTAGACATGGAGTGGTCTGGCACTGACTGACGTCAAATCGTTGTGTGCCAGTGTCTCCTGGGGTGTTGCCTGATGTGGATGCAGCTCGTCGGCGCTGCGACTCGAGCTGGCGGTCGTCCTTCGGACCCGCAGAAACATCTGCTGAGCTCGATGAGCTAGGGGAACTACAGGAAAGAAGTGCAGGAAACGGAGGCCGGTCATGCACTCGCCGATACCTCGTTGCTCTGTCATCGTCTTTGCTGTTGCATGATCCTTATCTGGCCTGCCGGCGCCGCGGCTCGAGCTGGCGGTCGCCCTTCGGGCCCGCGGGAACATCTTCTGAGACAAGTGGACGCCGCCGCCTTACTTGCAGGCAGCGCATTGCATTCGCGGACAGCAGCATGGCAGACCGCAGTGAGATCCTCAGTCGCGTGGTGTTGCCAAGCCTGGTGGAGACGCGCGTGATCGACCTGAAGTCCCAATCGCGCGTGCACTGTACCTGCGTGGCGTTCAGGCACGCGCGTGATGCTGCTCGCTCCGCGTTCAACCAGTACGTCGCCAGTGCAACTTTGGACGATGGACAACCGATTGATGATACGCGACCCCGGCCTTGAGTTTCTTTCCCGCGGGCCGCCCGCAGACCTGGCGGCGCGCCTGCGAGCGTTCAGCTCCCGCGCTGAAATGTGCGGGAAGGAGGCGGAGAAGCTAGCGGGCGAGCTACGCCTCGCTCGTTCCTTGCACTCTAAACAAGTTTTATCATGTGGAACTCTGCGACGACATGGCGCAGGCAGCGCTGCGGGTTTAGCTCGCACTTGAAAAACGCGGCAGTCTTCTGTCTCCTCCCGCCACTTTCATCGTCGTCCTATTCCCCGCCTCACCTTCTCCATGCATGCTGCTGCTTCCGCGATGGCCTTTCGCCCCCCCCGCCCTCCATTCCATCCCTCTCCTACCCCTCGTTCCCGTACCCGTTCTTCTTCGATCCTGGGGCCTCAAGCCTCGTTCTTTCGATCGTCGCCCTGTGAATCGTGCAACGCATGCGCATCCCATGTAGCTTGCACAGCAAATCGCCGCGTCTACACTGTCGCTGTTCCTGCTAATGTTGGCATACTCCTCTTGCCATTTGATGCGCGTGGGTTGGGTCCGTCGCAGGGTAATATTTTTCCCAACCCTCCTGCGTTGGGTACTCGTTTTGAATAGAGCACTGTGGTCTCCACCTTCCTCCTCCTCCCGCCCCCTCTCCTCCTCTCTTCGTTCCTGCTCTCCTCTCTTGCTTGCCTTCTCCTCCTCTCTTCGCTCCTCCTCTTCTCTTCTCTTGCCTTTCACGTCATCCCTGGCGGGCTGCGATCTGCGGAACTGTCACCACTTTCGAGGGCTGCTGGTGGGTCCAGCGGAGTGAGGCACCACGGGGACTCAGATTAGACCTCGCCATCCCTGGGGGGGGGGCTGCGATCTGTGAAACTGTCGCCACTTTCGAGGGCTGCTGGTGGGCCCAGCGGAGTGAGGCACCACGGGGACTCAGATTAGACCTCGCCATCTCTGGGTGGGGGCTGCGATCTGTGAAACTGTCACCACTTTCGAGGGCTGCTGGTGGGTCCAGCGGAGTGAAACACCACGGGGACTCAGATTAGACCTCGCCATCTCTGGGGGGCTGCGATCTGTGAAACTGTCGCCACTTTCGAAGGCTGCTGGTGGGTCCAGCGGAGTGAGGCACCACGGGGACTCAGATTAGACCTCGCCATCTCTGGGGGGCTGCGATATGTGAAACTGTCGCCACTTTCGAGGGCCGCTGGTGGGTCCAGCGGAGTGAGGCACCACGGGGACTCAGATTAGACTTCGCCATCCCTGTGCGAAACTGTCGCCACTTTCGAGGCTGCTGGTGGGTCCAGCGGAGTGAGGCACCACGGGGACTCAGATTAGACCTCGCCACTCTTGGGCGGCTGCGATTTGTGAAACTGTCGCCACTTTCGAGGGCTGCTGGTGGGTGGCCAGCGGAGTGAGGCACCACGGGGACTCAGATTCTGACCACGAGCAATGCTCGCGTGTCCTTGCTCTGCGGTTCGTGCCACGTGGCGCTGCGACTCGAGCTGGCGGTCGCCCTTCGGACCCGCAGAAACATTGCTGAGCTCGATGAGCTAGGGGAACTACAGGAAAGAAGTGCAGGAAACGGAGGCCGGTCATGCACTCGCCGATACCTCGTTGCTCTGTCATCGTCTTTGCTGTTGCATGATCCTTATCTGGCCTGCCGGCGCCGCGGCTCGAGCTGGCGGTCGCCCTTCGGGCCCGCGGGAACATCTTCTGAGACAAGTGGACGCCGCCGCCTTACTTGCAGGCAGCGCATTGCATTCGCGGACAGCAGCATGGCAGACCGCAGTGAGATCCTCAGTCGCGTGGTGTTGCCAAGCCTGGTGGAGACGCGCGTGATCGACCTGAAGTCCCAATCGCGCGTGCACTGTACCTGCGTGGCGTTCAGGCACGCGCGTGATGCTGCTCGCTCCGCGTTCAACCAGTACGTCGCCAGTGCAACTTTGGACGATGGACAACCGATTGATGATACGCGACCCCGGCCTTGAGTTTCTTTCCCGCGGGCCGCCCGCAGACCTGGCGGCGCGCCTGCGAGCGTTCAGCTCCCGCGCTGAAATGTGCGGGAAGGAGGCGGAGAAGCTAGCGGGCGAGCTACGCCTCGCTCGTTCCTTGCACTCTAAACAAGTTTTATCATGTGGAACTCTGCGACGACATGGCGCAGGCAGCGCTGCGGGTTTAGCTCGCACTTGAAAAACGCGGCAGTCTTCTGTCTCCTCCCGCCACTTTCATCGTCGTCCTATTCCCCGCCTCACCTTCTCCATGCATGCTGCTGCTTCCGCGATGGCCTTTCGCCCCCCCCGCCCTCCATTCCATCCCTCTCCTACCCCTCGTTCCCGTACCCGTTCTTCTTCGATCCTGGGGCCTCAAGCCTCGTTCTTTCGATCGTCGTCCTGTGAATCGTGCAACGCATGCGCATCCCATGTAGCTTGCACAGCAAATCGCCGCGTCTACACTGTCGTTGTTCCTGCTAATGTTGGCATACTCCTCTTGCCATTTGATGCACGTGGGTTGGGTACGTCGCGGGGTAATTATTCTTCGTCGAAAATCCCCTTGTAGGGGGACAGGCCCGACTTGACCGTACCAATCGGATCGGACGAAAGGGGGGGAATTGGGAAAGGGGGGGTTACGAAATCTGCCGCGTGCAGCTGGCTTCGGCCTCGCCGAGGGGCCCATTCCTCGACACGTCGTCGCCTCTGGCGCCGGGATAGGCGCCGGGAAAAGCAGCTACGTGAGCTGATTCTCAAACCCCCCCTTTGCGATCCCCCCCTTTCGCGATCAGAGCGTGAATTACCTACCCCGCTTTCGCTTCCAGGCAAAACCAAGCCATACCATGCGCCTCCTCGTCAAGCGGCCTGACCAGTACAGGCTGCAATTTGGCATCGCTTGGCATCTCTTGGAAGCGAGGGTGGTCAAAAGCGAGGGAGGTTTGCTTCCCCCCCTGAGGACGTCGTCATCGCGGAGGCCGTGACGTTTTGCGACGTGTTTTACTACCTGGCCGTGCGCCTGCGCCCGGGCCCGGGCGGCGCGCCGCGCCGCGTGCGGCTGCCCTTCGAGCGGCTCATCCCAGACCTTAAGTCGGGCCTGGCCCTCTGCAGGAGGAATATTAGAAAATAGTCAAAAAATAGTCTTGGGACGATTTTGTTTTGCATTTTTTGACCACTTTTAATTTGTTTGGACTATTTACACTCTTTCCTCGAAAATCCCCTCCTCTGGGGGGACAGGCCCGACTTAAATCCCAGACCTGCCCTCGCTCGTGGTCGTGCTGCGCGAGCTCCGAGGCCTGCTGCTCCTCGACGGCGGCGGGGCGCTGGCGGAGGAGGAGCGCCCCCGGGCAACCGGAGAGGCCTGCGAGGGGTCGGACTCGGACCGCGGTCGTCGCGCGGCGCCGGGGGACGATGGCGCGGATGCGTGTCCCTCACTTCTCTCCCTCTGTCTCTGTCTCTCTCTCTCTCTCTCTCTCTCTCTCTCTCTCTCTCTCTATATATATGTATATTTATGTCTTTCTCTCTCTCTCTCTCTCTTTCTCTCTCTCTCTCTCTCTCTTTCTCTCATTGTCAGGGGGCGAGCAGGTCACGATTAGCGACCCGTCCAGCCCCTACTGTGGACACACCCGCATGGTCACGGATGTCTCCAGCGCACGCGTCACCGTCCAGCTCGCCGATGGCTTCACGGTCTTCACGAGCCTCTCCGACGTCCGCTTTTGGTCGACCTTCCTCGTCCGTGGCGACGACGACCACGCTGGTCCCGTTGACATCCTCTCTATGGTTGGCCAGGGCATCCAGCTGCGCGCCCCTATCCCTCGTCCAGCTCACCCTGTCGAGCAGCACACAGAAACTGACGCAACGTTTAGGCCAGCAGCGGTGCGCCCGTAAGGTTTTCAGCAACCTTCCTGCTGACACCTGGCCGACCGCCTCGGGCCCCCTCCCTGCCATCCCCGAGGCGCCTGGCCACACCCCCTCCTCTTCCTCCTCCCCCTGCCCACCCCACGCATTTGCCCGCGCATAGGAGGAAGGACGAGGAGGAAGACGGCGCTGGGGATGGGAACGACGACGGTGGCCGCGAGCAGGTCGTGCTCGACGCCGCCCTCCATGCCGCCGCGACGACGCACGACCGCCAACAGCCCCACGGCACTGCAACGGCCGGTGGTCACGCGGTTGGCGTATCGACCTCAGTCGTACAGGCCTCGGAACAGATTAGCGAACACATGCCACATTCATCCATCAACGCCTCCCCCTGCCCCCAATGTTCAAGGCTGGCGGTGGGTCTGATGAGATGCACTTCGACCGCAGTCTCCCCCGCGCGTGCCAACATTGAGTTCGGGGGAGAGGGGGGGTGTTCAGTAATTGTTTCCCTCTACCGTACGACCACCCGTCGCGGCCGCACCAGGGCGATTCGATTCCACGGCCGGCCGACTCCACAGGCCGACTACACAGCGCGCACACGGTCCGGCTCCGCAGCAGACCGACTGCACCGTCAGACCCCCCAGCAGTCCGACGCCACGGTCCGACCCCATAATCGGCCGACTCCACGGTCCGACCGCCCACAGTCCGACTCTCCACCGCAGACGCTTCTGCGTCTGGGTCGTCACGGCAGGGGTGCCGCCCGCAGGAGGGCGGCGGCGGGGAGGTCAACGACGACGCTGGCCTCGAGCAGGTCGTGCTCGACGCCGCCCCCCCCACACCGCCGCGACGACGTGCGACCGCGAACAGCCCCACGGCACTGCAACGGCTGGTGGCCACGCCGTTGGCGTACCGACCTCAGTCGTACGACCAGTCGTCGTGGCCACACCAGGGCGATTCGATTCCACGGCTGTCCGACTCCACAGTCCGACTACATTCAGGAGGGAAAGAAACACACAGACACAATGAATCTTGGATTCCCCAGAAAATATGTGAAAATATGGGAAGTGGGGGGGAAGACAAAAACTCCGAAAATATGAGAAAATATGGAGCTCTTTTTATTTGTGTGTATTTATTTGTGTGTCCCAGGGCCCCTTCATACACAGCGCGCACGCAGCCCGACCCCACAGCAGACCGACAAATTTGCTACCTCTGACGGCCCCGCTGCATCGGGCGCGCCGCTTCCTGGCCTCACCAGGGCGCTGCCAAACCTGCGTGAGCCGCGCCTCACAGCTGCAGTGGTGCCGACGCCTCTCGCACTCGCCGCTGCCGAGGCCGCCCTGCAGCTGCCGCAGCTTCACAGCGAGGGTGCCGCGCACTTGCGCACCCTCACGCTCAATGGCACCAACATTTCTGCCGCGCGTGCTGCACCGTCCACTCTTTAATTCGAGGAGGAGGAGGAGCAGGAGGAGGAGGAGAAGGAGGAGAAGGATCGAGGAGGAGGAGGAGCAGGAGGAGGAGGAGGAGGGGGAGGCGCAGGTCGCCCAAACCCTTCGGATACTTTCCCTCACGCCCGAGTTGGGCCTCCGCCACGGCCGGAGGCCCCACACTCTGCCAGCCCGACTGCCCGCGCGGCCACGCGTCATCGGGCCCTGGCTGCGGCGGCGGGGGACGCCCCGTCGTCCGCAGGCCGCGCAGCGGCCAAGCCCTTGTCCCCCGGCCTCCGACCGAGGCTTCGCTGACCTAGGCCTTCTTCCCCCGCGGGGCGCCGAGAGACGTGGCGCATCGCCTGCTCAGCACCCCGTCACTTGCTTCAGTCGCTTTGCGCCGGGGTGTCGTTGTTTCAACGCTCCCCGCACTTTGAGGTGCTGCGCCACCGCCAGAGTGCGATGGCGGCCTCGGCTACCGCAGTAGCCAGCTGTCGACGGGACTCCCGTTAGCTTGTCCGGTCTCCCTCTCTCTCTCACTGTCTTTGTCTGTGTATCTCTGTCTCTCTCCCTCTCTCTCTCTCTCTCTCTTTCTCTCTCTCTGTTCTCCCTCTCTCTCTCTGTCTCTCTCCTTGTACATATACAAATGTACAAAGATGTATATGTACATCTCTTTCTCTCTCTCTTTGTCTCCCTCCCTCTCTGACTCTCTCTCTCTCTTTCTCTCTTTCTTTCTCTCTCTCTCTCTCTCTCTCTCTCTCTCTCTCTCTCTCTCGCTCTACATATACTTATGTACTTAATACATGTCCAGATGTATAAGTGTAGATATACATATGTCAGCAGGCATGAGCACACCTTCCGCATCTCGCCCCACTCCCGCGCACGTAAGTTCACATCAGATTTCGCTGACTCCCGATTCAATGTATGTTTCACTCAGAGCGCGTTCGGTATTTCGGGATGGCGCTTTCGTCTTGGCGGTTGCCGCACTAGTGCAATTTCGCTCCACAACGACACTTACTCCGAATGAGTACGAGTATCCTCTCTCTCTCTCTGTTTTTCTCTCTCTCTCTCTGTCTCTCTGTCTCTCTCTCTCTCTGTCTCTCTCTTTCTCTCTCTCTCTCTCTTTCTCTCTCTTTCTCTCTCTCTCTCTCTCTCTCTCTCTCTCTCTCTCTATATATATATATTCACACATATATCCTGGCAATTTCGGTTTTGCATCCCCCGCCCCCGCCCTTCATTCGCCCTCGGAAGCTGAAGAGCCAGGACAGCAAGAAAACCCTGCCGCCCTGGCGAGGGTTAAGTTGGAGGCCCTCCCCGTGGGGCGGACGAGGGGGATCGGCATCCTCCTCCTCCTCCTCCTCCTCCTCCTCCTCCCCCTTCCCCAGCTCCACAAGTACAGCCGGCCCTGATTAGCAGGTCGACCCTGCCAGATCAAGGGTGCCCTTTGTGTCCTGTTCCTCGCGACCCATGCCTTCTCGCATTCCCATGGCAGTGTGGCCCTCGGAAGGATTTCGTGTCCTCTCGCGTGTCCTTTCCAATCAAGTCCGAGTGTACACGGTACGAGTACTAATCTGCCATCTCCCCTGACACGATCCAGTGCAAGGGGCGCTTTTCCCGAGTAGTGCTTTGTTTCCCCCACCAGAGTTCAAAAAAGTGGTGCTTCCCCATCGGAAGGTTCTGGGTCCCTTCCACATGGTGTACCCGCCGTAGCGTTGACCACGTTTCAAGATCAGCGTGTCGGTTCGGTCGTTCACAATGGCGCTCTCGCCCCAGCACGGGCAACATCTCTGGATCCGATTCCTTCCTCGTCCTTGCCGGCCCTCTCCTGTCCTCTCCTACGCCTTCCCTTGGTCCTCCTGCTCATCCCGCTCATGCTGTTCCTCCTGTTCCAGTTACTGCTCCTTCTATTTCCTCATCATCATCCTCTTCATTATGCTCATCCTCGTGTTCATTCGCCATCTCTTCCACTGTACAAAGCCATGTTTTCTGGTCATCGAATGCCTTTCGGCCCATCCCGCCACTGTGTCGGGGCTGTGGATATAAGGCTTGTTGGATGTCTGTTGGGACCTCGTGGGAGGTTTTTCGGGGGCTTCTTGGAAGCAGTTTGGACGCCTCGTAGGGGGCCTCTTGGGTCATCTTGTGGACCTCTTCGGTGCCTCTTGAGGCCTCTTGGGGCCTCCTGGGCGCCTCTTGGGGCCTCCTCGGGGGCTCTTGCTGCGGAAGGCTCCGACGGTTCGTGCTCCCTCTTCGGGGCCGCTGTCTTTGGGCCGTATCGGGCCGCTGTAGTAGGGCACTCTTGGAGGCATGTTGGGCCGTGTTGGGGCGGTCTTGGGGGCCTCTAGCGCTGTCAGGGAGCGTCGGGAAGCCGAAAAGGCGAGAACGCCAAAATCTTTTTACTATTAAGAAATGTGGTTGCCCTATTGGAAGGCCTTTGGGCCGTCTGGGGGCCATCTTGAGCGTCTTCGAGCGATATCGTTCGGCGATTTGGGGCATCCTTGGACCGTCTTGGGGGTTTGGGGGAGCCATTTGGGCCCGTCTTGGAGCCCTTTTAGCCCCGAAAAAAGTCACGCAACCAGAAGCGGGGGAACCCAGGGGAACGGCAATAAGCTCAAGAGAAACCGGGAATTCGGGGTCCAGACCCTTTCATAATTCCTCAGGAGTGGGGACTGAGGCTTTCTGGGGACACGCCCTCTCCGTGCCCAGCGGCACGGTGGCGCAATTTGGGTACCAAGGTCTTCTGGGACACCCCAGTCGGCGGAGAAGAAATAATGAATTACGCGTCGCGAAGGTATCCCACCAGCCCACCCAGAAACGGTGTCCAGGCAAGTGTCCTTGATCAGCAAAATGCAGTAGCAAAGAGTGGAGCAAAAGAGGGAAGCAGCTGTCAAACCAAAGCTCAAGATTCGCGGCGACTCCCAAGCTTCGGTTTGACGGCCTGAGCAGGCCTACGAGTCTGCCATGAATGCATTCGCGGACCTTTCGATATGGCAGCCTCCCGGCAGCTTATTTGGGCCCTCTTGGGGCCAGTGTGGAGGCCGTTGGGTGCTCTCTTGGAGGCCATCCTTTGGGGGGCATCTGTGAAGCAATCGACCAAGAGAGAGTCTTCTGTGTGCGCCTAACTTGTGTAAAATCCCAACCTCCACCGCTCTGGAACCGCACCCACCCCCTTCGGGCGGGTCACTTCATGGCCGTCGTGGGCAAGTCGGGCGGGCGGGCGGGCGGGACACGTCGTCGTCGTCGTCCTCGTCGTCGTTTGCTGGCGGGACACTTGTCGACATCGTCGTGGGCGGGCGGGCGGGGCACGTCGTCGCCGTCGCCGTCGTGGTCCGATCGTCGTCCTCGTCGTTCGCAGGCGCTGGGGTCAAGGAGGTCAAACCCGGAGGAGTCGAGGAGGAATCGAGAAGGAGGAATCGAGGAGGAATCCGGGGGGAGAAATTGATTTCCCCCCAGCGTATTCAGAAGCGCTCTTTCCAATGTCAGCCCCCCCCGTCGGAGCCCGGTAATTCGCCTCTTGGCCGCTCTTGGGCGTTATTTGGGGTCGTCCTGTATCCCTCTTGTGGCTTCTTGGGGCGAGCTTGGAGCCATGACTCGTCAAATCCAATCGGAAGCGACAAGGTAATAATTCAAACGTAAGTTGTTGTCCTTAGGTGTATCCTTAGATGCTGGTAATTAGGATTTGGGCCTCTCGAGACGTCCTTGAAAAGCTCCGTGGCCACTTGGAGCCGTATTGGGGCGGTCTTGGGGCCTTTTGGAAGCATGTTGGAGACCATCTTTAACCATCTTGGGCTAGCTCGTGCTATCTTGGAGGCCACCATGAATATTGTGCCATCTTGGGCCATCTAGGACACTCTGACCGCTCGCGCCCCACCCACCCCTCCAGACCCAGGGGAGCGGGAAGGGGGAGGGATCGAGCTACCCGCGAGCCGCAAGCCGTCTCGATCATTCCCACCCGCCCCCCTAATACAGAAATAGAACACACGAGTCTGAGCACGGGCAGAGGCCGCCATCGAGAACCAATGCAGACGCCAGCCAGGTGCGCGACGCCCGCGAGGTGCGCCGCGCGTGCCAGGGCACCTCCAATTTCTCTGCCAAAAGATGTATCATGATCGCGGGGACCCGCCCAGGTCCAAAATTCTGCCGCCACGTACACTTGGCGTGTGTTTTCGGCGGCGATGGTGGGCCTGCACACGTGAGGCAAAATGCTACCCCCCCCCTCGTCCCTGTCAAAGAAGCCACGTGAAGTGATCGCGGGGCGCCCGACCTGATTCAGATGTTGTCGCCAAGTGCATGTCGTATGGAAGGCGGGGGGTAAATTTTGGCCTGGTTAGGGGCCGGTAGAGTGGGGGAGGGGGTGTATAACAACACGGAGCACTGATCAAGTTACCCCGAAGGGCGGCCGCAAGCCGCCTCCTCCATTCTCACCCGCCCTCCCACCACACAATTTGTTTTATCTGCGGGGCGAGAGCGAACCTCTTCCGCTAAAAGCTAGGCGGGCTACGCACAGCTTTAATTAGGGAGACAGGGCACAGCCCTCCCTCCACACAAGCAGCACCCGAGTCCCCAGCGCCGAGTGCGCCGGCGCACGCGACCACGCAACCACACACAGCGGGAAGCATGTCGGCCCCGCCACCTTCGATGGAGCTCCCTCCAGGGCCACGAAACGTTGTACTGGGCGGGGGGTGGCGCAAGCGGGCGCTCCCTCTAGGGCCACGAAACGCTGTACTGGGCGGGGGGTGGCGCAAGCGGGCGGTGCCCTGGCATCGCTCGGACGTGTGCATTATTTCTCGGCGAGGACCATTGAGGACGATCCTGGACCATCGAGCAAAAAAAAAAAAAAAAAAAGCGCGCACGAAACCGAAACATGCACGGGAAATGGACGTCCGAGCGATGGCGAAGGGGCCCGCCCCTGTCAGAAAAGGCAAGCGCGAGGTGGCGGCGGCGTGGTCCGCAGGGTGCGCAGGGCGGGCGCCCGCAGTCGCCAAGGCATCGCTGCTCCTTGGCCGGGGTGCTGCGCCCGCACGCCGCGGGCGCCCCCTGCCAGGAGGCGGTGCAGAGTGATCGCGGGCCCCTCGCGCATGATCAAAGATCAGGAGGAGGAAAAAACACACAGACATAATGAATCGTCGATTCCCAGGGAAATCTGGAAAAATATGGGAAGTGAGGGACGACAAGAGCCCAGAAAACATGGGGAAATGTGGGGAATCCGGTCATTTGTGTGTATTTATTTGTGTGTCGCAGGGCCCCTTCAAAAGATGCTGCAGCAGAAAGCATGCGGCACTGTCAGGCGCGGTCGGCCTCTGCACACACCTGGCAATATGCTCCCCTCCACCCCCCCCCCGCCGCCCCTGCCAGGAGATCGTATGAAGTGATCGCGCGCCCCCCCCCCCCACATGGTCCAACACTATGCCACAATGTCCGCTTTGAGGGAAGAATATCTGCATGGTTCCAGGTCGGCCGCCAGTCGAGTGGGGGAGGGGGCATTCGTCGAGAATGAGCAGCGATAGACCCCTCCCCGAAGGGGAAGAAGGGGGTTGGAAAACGAATCAAACAACCTAGACCCGCCCCAAAGGGCTGGTGGGATTCGGCGCAATGGTAATGGAGGTGGGAGGGGTAGGATGTCAAATCTGTCGAGAGCGCACGTAACTTGTCCTCCCGCTCTCCGTCCTCCTCCTCCTCCTGGACCCTACTTTGTTGGAGATTGCCGATTGCCGAGAGTTGAAGAGGCCGCATTCCGCTGCCATTTAGGCCCTTTCAGTTTCGCGCTGAACAGGGGCCTTCCGCCTGTGCATGCCGTGGGGGCTGGACGCCTTGGCGCGCGACCTGACGCAGGCCGCCACCACAGCGCTGGTGGTGCGGTCGGGCGTCCCGTCGTGCCCCGACTGTGTCTGCTCGCCCACGCTGACGTGCCCGCCGCTGACCTGCTCCTGCCCTGGCGGCGAGGGGTATCTCAACCCCACTGCCGCAGAGGGGTACTCGACGGCAGCGCTGGCGGTGGTCGCCGGCACCTGCCTCCTCCTGGGGGCTCCCGCAGGCGCCGCGGGCGCCCTCTGGGCGGTGCACCCCCGGGCGGCACCGAGCGCCAGCGCGCCGGGCCCGGTGGCGGCGCCTGGGACGCCTGGGACGCCCGCCGCGGCGCTGGCTGCGCCAGCTGAGGCAGAGGCGCTCGAGGACGTGCAGGCGGTGGCCGCGGCGCAGGCGAGGGCCTTCCGTCGGCCGCGGGCGGCTGGGAAGTGATGGCGGCGCCGCTTGCTGCTGGAGGCTTCTGCCTTACGAGGTACAACGTCGGCGGACTCGAGGTACACCATGAGCGGGTGGTCCTCTACGGGACTGGCTACGTGCTGACGCCAGATATGGACGACTACGGAGAGGGGCTGACGCCGGACGTGGACATCCACAGCGTGCGGCCGATCGCAGGGCAGGGAGGCCGCGCCGGCGGGATCGCGGAGGCTCGGACGTATCGCTTCCGCCGCCTGCCGACGCCGGCGGAGCTGTGGGCCGCGCTGCGCAGGGGAGCGGCCGCGGGGTTCGGCGTGCTCCCGGACTCGCCCTTCATGCTCGAGCTCTCGGCCGCGAACTGCGAGGGGCATCCTGCCGGGCCGCTGGAGGTCGCGGACCCAGTCGCGGCCCTGGCCCCTGCGGTGGCCATCGCGGGCCCAGCGGCGGCGCCAGCTGTGGCGGTGCCTGCCGCGGCGGGCGGACCGCCAGTGGCCGCCGCGGCCGCCGGCCCGGCCGCGCCGGGGGGAGCTGTGGCGGCTGCCCCTGGGCGTGCGCCAGCGGTGCCTGACGGCGCCCCCGTCCCGCCGCTGCCCTCTGGGGCTGCGCCGCCAGGGTGGGTGCGAGTGGCCGCCGAGGACGTCGACGGGCTCGTGGCGTTCGGCGAGGAGCTCCAGGTGGGTGTCGCCGGCGGAGTGCAGCTGGCCTGGCGTTCCGGGCGCCGGGGCGGCTTCGCGCTCCCCGTTGGTGGCGCCGCTTTCGGGATCCTGCTGCAGCAGAGCGAGGTGGCGTACTTCAGGCAGGAGTTCCGGGGTAACGACGCGCGGACGCTGGAGGTGCCCGCCGCGTCTGCGGCGTCAAGCGGGCCGGCGCGTGACTGGCGCGAGGTGGTCCAGCTGTGCCACCAGGAGCAGGTGGCCGACTTCGCGGTGCCGGGGCCGCGGACTGCCGCTTGGTGTGCGAAGTACCAGGTGAAGGAAGGTGGCCCGTCCCTCCATCATGATATGTGGAAAAGCCGCAGGAAGCTCACCTCGACGGACTTCGGCGTCGACATGCACGACACGCTCTCGCGCATGATTGAGGCCATGGGAGTGTCGGACCACCTCGACGTCTTCAACTTGGCGAGCGCGGAGATCGGATATCGCAAGCTCCAGTTGATCGAGCATTACTGGGACGACCGCAGTGCAGAGCAGCAGCAGAACAACAGCAAGATCCCCTAGGAGGAGAGCCAGGCCTTCATGGGCGGGGCTCGTGCGCCTTCGATGGCGCGCCCAGAGCTGCTCGACACCGCGTCGAAGGATTTGGAACGCATCTCAAGCATCAAGAAGAACGCCAGGAAGCTGAGGGAGGAGCAGGCCGCCGCCGCTAAGGTGAAGGCCGCTCCTCCCAGGACGGGATGATGCTGGGACCGCCGCCGGGGTTGCCTCGACCCGGTGGCGAACCTTCGGAGAGGCTGGTAGACAGCGACGGACACGTGCAGCGGTCGCTTCTGCCTTTGCCAGTCCCTGACTGGCGCAGTGCCCCTGGCGGCGCCTCGCGGGCGCGCTCTGCTCGCCGTCGTCGAGGGCATCGAGCGCATCAGGGCGAGCTTCTCACCGAGCTCGTCGTCGCGCTCAACCAGCTGGATGCCGGCTCAGACCTCGTTCGCAGGCAGTGTGAGGGCGAGCCCAGCAGGATGCAGCAGCTATGCCTGGAGCGCCTCGCCGAAAGCTGCGCGGCGATGGGCGCTCCGCCCTCTGATTTGTCGTCCGAGGTGGCCCTCCGGGAGCTCCAGGTCGGCACCGCCTACGGGGACTGCGACCCCGTCTCGGCGGCCCCCTTCGCGCACGACCTCGTCTCCTTGCCGGCTGTCGGTGGCGCCCGGGTGCCGCTGGACCAGCTGCTCGGGAATGACGGTCCAGATATCGTGCGGAGGTTCATGTCTTCCAAGGTTTTGTCAAATCATGACGCCGCTGAGGCAAAGAAGGACTCGGGTTTTGTGCGGCCGTACCTGGATCCAGTTCTCCGTCGGCGTGAAGACTACCTCGCCTTCATCAGCCGACTGGGCAAAGCTAACACGCTGGATTTCAGGCTCGACGGCGACGACTTCGAAGAGGTCGGGCTTTTCACAGTTTGGAAGAAAGACGGTCGCCAACGTCTGGTGATCGATTGCAGGGGCTCAAATTTGCATTTTGCAGAACCTAACAAGACCAGCCTCGCTAGCGGGGCCTGCTTCAGTCGCATGGAGCTGCAAGAGGGTGAGCAGTTGTGGACGGGGGGCGTGGACATAGCCGACGCGTTCTACAATATGGGTTTGCCTTGTGAACTTCGACGTTACTTTGCTCTTCCTCGATTGCGCGCCGCTGACCTTGGCCTCAAGGTCGTCGAGGGCCAGTCCATGTCGAGCCGAGCCTGGGTCCGCCCGTGCTTGGCGGTTTTGCCAATGGGCTGGTCGCACGCTCTCGACTTCTGCCAGCGGGTGCACCGCTCGATCGTGCTGGAAAAACGGGGCCCCCCTGGGGCAGCTGAGATCGTTGACGGACGTCCGCCTGCGGATGTGAGGGAGGGAGCTTCCACGGCCTACGTCGACAACTTCGTCGCCTTCGGCACGGGGCCCGAGAGGCCTGGTGAGATGTTGGACGCAGCTCGAAAAGCCCTTGAAGGTGTGGGCCTGCCGGTGCACCCGACCGAGGCGCCCGTCGCCGTTTCGGAGCAGCTGGGCTGGGTCTTCGACGGCGAGCGCGGAGCCTTGCGCCCCAAGAGTCGGCGCGTCTGGAGATTGAGGCTGGGGATTCTGGAACTCTTGAAGAAGGGGTACGCCACGGGTCGCCAGATCGGAAAGGTTGCTGGACATTATGCTTTCATTGCTCTCGCTCAGAGGCCTATGCTTCCCGTCTTCAGCGCCGTACACAGTTTCTCCCGGAAGTACTTCTCCCGAGTCATGAAAATCCCGCCTTCGTTTCGACGTGAATTTTAGTGGGCTGCCGCACTCCTCCCTCTGGCTTGGTCTGACCTTCGTGCGCCCTGGGGCCCCATGGTGCACGCGAGCGACGCGAGCGAGGAGGGGAGGGGGGCCTGCCAGAAGGAGGCCGACGTCGAGCTCGTCAGGGTTGCGGGTCGTGATGAGGAGAGGTGGAGGTTTCGTCATCCTGGAGTTTCTCGACCTCGCGATTGTCTCGGCGGGCCCGGGGACCCCGCGGAGGAGCCGGAGATCGTCGACGACTTCGAGGGGGTGAGCACGGAGGGCGAGAGGTGGAAGGTGCAGGAGGTTTCGAGCGAGCTGTACGGGGGCAGGTGGCAGGCGGTGTCCAGTGGAGGATGGGCCCGGGCTGAACATCATCGTCCTGGAGGGTCGGGCCATCGTTCGCTCGCTCCGGCACGCTCTTCGAGATTCGAAATCTTTTGGTCGTCGTCTCCTTTTCCTGTCCGACAACAGGGGGCTCGCATGTGCATTGCAGAAGGGGCGCTCGTCGGCTGGGGGGGTCCTCCGCATCACCCGGCAATGGGCTGCCTGGTGCCTGGCGGGAGGCGTGCAGGCCTCCGTCCGCTGGATCCCGTCGGAGCGCAACGTTGCGGATGCTCCGTCGCGCCGCCACACCCCCCTCGGCGTGTGGCTGGGCGGGGGCGCGGGCGGTGCTGAGCCGGACCTCGACCGCTGGGACGTGCGGGACGGGAGCCTCCGTAGCCAGCGCGCCGACGTCGCGGCAGCGGGGGCGGAGCTCGACGAGCTGGCCGTCCGTGGCGCCGCCAGCGGCCCCCTCCGGGGCGCCCGGCGCCCCCCGGCGGCTGCGGGGCAAGCGGGCGGCCGACGGGAGCGATTCTGCTCAGTCGGCGGTGCGCCGGCCTCGCCACGTCGGGGCGGCTGCCGCCGCTGCGCGGCGGCAGGGGCGCGCGGCGCCGGCGCGGAGAGCTGTTCGCGCGGCTCGCCGGCGGGCGCGGGCTGCGCCTCTGGTCACAGGGGGGACCTTTCTGCAGAGGGCCTCGGTGACGCCGAAGACGGTCGCGCAGTACGACACGCTGCGGCAGGACATCCTTCGGGCGTGGGCAGCGACTGCGCGCGTGACCGGCGCCGCCCGAGTGCCCGGCGACGACGACATGGACGGCCTGCTAGCCAGCTGGATGGACCGCGAGCACCTGGCCGGCGAGCTGTCGCAGCGCGGGACCAAGGCGATGGCGGCGGTGAAGTTCTTCCGGCCGCAGTTCAGCCGCACGGGCAGCCTCGCGCTGCCGCAGGCAGCACAGGCCTTGAAGGGGTGGAAGCGCCTCGCCCCTGGGCGGGCGCGGCTCCCGCTCCCTTGGGAGGTGGTGTCGCTGATCGCGCTCGAGCTGGTCGCCGCGGGCTTCTGGGCGATGGCTGCGTGGGTCGTCATCACGCTCCACTGCTACCTGCGGCCCAGCGAGCTGGGGCGGGTCACGCCAGAGATGATCATCGCGCCCACCCCGGGCACGCACATCTCGAGCTGGGCCATCGTCCTGCACCCGTCCGAGGAGGAGGTGAGCAGCAAGACGAGGGAGTTCGACGAGACCGTGGTGTTCGACCTCGCGGAGTTCAGCTTCCTCCACAGCGTGCTCGCGTTCCTCAAGAGGAGCGCGCCGCCGGGGCAGCCTGTCTTCGGCTTCCTGCACGCGGACCTCGTCCGCAACTTCAGGGCCGCGGCCGTGCGCGCCGGCGTCGAGTGCCTGGGCCCGGAGCTGCACATGCTGCGGCACAGCGGGCCGAGCCACGATCGGGCGCGGGGGCTGCGGACGCTGCAAGAGATAAAGCTGCGGGGGCGGCGGCACTGCGACTCGAGCGTGCGCAGGTACCAGAAGGAGGGCCGCCTGGGGGAGCAGCTGCAGAGGCTGCCAAGCGCCGCCCGCGAGCGGGCTGTCGGCTCGACGGCAGCGCTCCGGCCGGCCCTCGCGAGGCCTTTGCTCGCACCCTGGCCTCCAGGGGTGCCCGCCTCGCCCAGCCGCAGGTGTTTCTAGAGCTGTTCAGCGGGCACGGAGGCCTGTCTCAAAGCCCGCGGTCGCGCGGCTTCTTCGTCCTGGAGTGGGACAAGGCGCGCGGGCCGCAGTGGGACTTGAGCCAGCGGGCGACGCAGAAGTTGGTGAGAGGCTGGATTCTGGCCGGGCTCGTGTGGGGCGTGTTCATGGGCACGCCATGTCAGACTTGGACGAGGGCGCGGGACACCGGGCCCCTTCGAGATCCTGACAACCCTCGACCCTGCCTGCCATCCCGTCTTTGCAGTGATCAAGAGTTGATGGGCTTGAGTGACCTCAAGCATCCCGGCGATCTCGAGGCTGTGAGAGTAGGCAATATGTTGGCCGCCTTCTGTTGTGGCATCTTCGAACTCATGCACTTTCTAGCTCTGCCTGTCGCCATCGAGAATCCTGCCCGCTCGCGTTTGTGGCTCCCTCCTCGTCTTTTAAAGGCCAGCAGCTGGGCTACCTCTTCGTTCATTATTACAGACATGTGTCAGTGGGGGACGCCGTGGACGAAACCTGCCGGTGTTCTAGGCGATCGAATCGCTCTCGCACATCTTGCCTGTCGATGTTCAGGGAAAGTCTGTAGTCGCACTAATAAGCCTCACACGTCAATTCACGGGTTGGCACCAGCAGGTGGTTTCAAGACGAAGGCCGCCGAGCGCTACCCCCCTCGCTTCTGCAGTGCGCTCGCGGCCGCTTTCGACCAAGCCCACGGGAGCGCCAAGACGAAACAGCTTTCAACCCTTTTTTGCGTAAATGTGCTTTCCCCTGCAATGTTTAATTAATCGAGATGACCAACTGGAAAGTGTGACAGGGTTGCGTGTTGTGAGCCCTCGTCTCTGGCTAATGTTCTCAGTTCGCGCCCAGGCTCCGCTCGACGCGAACCGATCGTTTTCCAGAGCGGGTGCATCCTTGCCTAAGCTCGTCTGCGCCCAGAGGTGCCGCAGAAAAGAAGTCTCCTGGCCTTGGCAGCGGCGGCAGCAGGCATGGACCCTACTTTGTTGGAGATTGCCGATTGCCGAGAATTGAAGAGGCCGCATTCCGCTGCCATTTAGGCCCTTTCAGTTTCGCGCTCCCAGTCCCTCCCCCCCCTCGCGCGTGTTGTGAGCCCTCGTCTCTGGCTAATGTTCTCAGTTCGCGCCCAGGCTCCGCTCGACGCGAACCGATCGTTTTCCAGAGCGGGTGCATCCTTGCCTAAGCTCGTCTGCGCCCAGAGGTGCCGCAGAAAAGAAGTCTCCTGGCCTTGGCAGCGGCGGCAGCAGAAACGTCACCATGGCCCTTGGCAGCGGCGGAGCAGCAGGCATCGCGTCTCTCGTCCTCCTCCACTCTCCTCCTCCTCCACCTGCCTCCACGCTCACTATCCTTACCTTGGCCAATGCGGCGTTCCGGACACTGCCTCGCATGCCTCGAGGCTCACGACGCGTACCGCCGGACATGTCCTCCGTCAGGCGGGTATGGAGCCGTGGTAGGACCAGGCGGCAAGGAGGCCTCAGGCGAGGAGGACGAGGCCTCCTCGCGTCACGCCGCATCGCGCAAGCCCAGGCACCCTCCTCGCACAAACAACAGGCACCGCATCGCTACCTCTTAGCACCTTCCCTCCTCGAGGGGGCACGCTAGTGAGTGTTGCTCAAGATTTCGCCTTCTCCATGCGAGCCATCGGCAGCCTGTGCGCTCGACTACCTGCACTTTTCGTCCTCCTCGTGCCTAGGCATCCTCATCCTCTCCCCCCTTCGTCGCCCTCATCTACCTCCCACTCCGCCTACCCTCACCCTCCTCGTGCCTGTCCCTCCTTCTTTCCTGATCCCTCCTCCTCCTCCCATCCTCACCCTCTCCTCCCCCACCCCTCCCGGCTCCATCTGGAGGGAGCCAATCAGGAGGAGGGGCAGGAGGAGGAGGCGTAGGCGAAGGCGGAGGCGGATGAGGAGGAGGGGAGCAGCAGCAGCGGCAACGGCAAATCACGGTGGCACCCGCAGCGATGCCGGAAGCCATGGACACCGATGGCTTCGAGTGGGGTTCTTGGAGCTGCCCTGCCTCCTCGTCCCCCCCCCCCGCGGCCACCTGCCACCAGCGCCTGGCCACTCGGAGCTCCCAGCATCCCCGTTCCCCAGCGGCCATCGCGGTGGCATCGAGCCGACGCCGTCTGCCCGACCTACCCGACGACAGGGGCCCAAAATTGGCAGCAGTATGCAAGGCAGGGGGGGACAGTGGGAAGAGATGACAGCACAATGGCTACAATCCACGTCGAGTGCACATCTGCACACAGAAGCCGATTGAAGATCCATTGGTTTCGAGCACATCTAAGTCATTTTGCCCAGCGAATGCGTTGACGTCTGCTCACGCTGAGCCATCATCATCATAATCATCATCATCAGCATCATCAGCATCATCATCAGCATCATCATCATCCTCATCATCATCCTCACCATCCTCATCATCATCCTCATCATCATCATCATCAGCATCATCATCATCATCATCATCATCATCATCATCATCATCATCATCCTGTCCGCGGCCAGCCAGCTCGAGCTGCCCCGGCCTCAGCCGCAGCCTCGGCCTCAGCCGCTGGGGGGCTGCCCCGAGATGCCGCGGCGCCGCCCGCCCTGCCCGGGCCGTGGTCCTCGGGCCACTGGCGAGCTCGACTCCCCGGCGGCCGCTCGGGACGATCCAGCCCCCAGGGACCCACAGAAGCTCTGGGGCACCTCGGTGCCCTCAGAGACCGACGAAGATCAGGAGGGACAGAGACACACAGACACAATTAATCGTCGATTCCCCCAGAACATATGGGAAAATATGGGCCGTGGGGGGAAGACAGAAACCCAGAAAATATGGGAAAGTATGAGGGGAAATTTTATTTGTGTGTATTTATTTGTGTGTCCCAGGGCCCCTTCAGAAGAGCGTGCCCCAAGATCTCCTGCAGCGGGAGCTCCCGTCGCGCGTGCCCCCGTGCCGCTCATGCCGTGGAGGGGGGCCCGCCCGCAGCCCGTGCGCGGGCGGGAGCGCCTGCTCGGCGTGTCCCGCCGCCAGCTCCGGCCCACCGCGCTTCGACGCGAGGCGCAGCTGCTGGGAGGCGCCCCCGAGGCCAGCAAGAGGCCTCGGACAGGCCAGCCACAACTGGGGGAGCTGTGGTCCTTACCCCCCTGGGGGACCCATCGATTTCGACGCCCCTCTCGAGAGATCGTCGATGCGGTGGGTTCCCCCAGGGGGGTAAGGACCACAGCTCCCCCAGTTACGGCTGGTCGGTCGGAGAGCCGAGGCGCATGCCCGAGAGAGCACCCCCCGAGCCCCGAAGAGAAGCCCGAGGCGTCCGCGGGGCCGGCCGCGGATGATCGCCGTGGGCGGCGAGGACGGGCGGGCCGCGGTGTTGCGTGCGGCCGACGGGGCCCTGCTCTGGGAGGCCGAGGCCCGCTGCGGGGCGCGGGTGCTGGCCGCCTGCTTTCGGGGGCCTAGAGGTTGACACCAACACCAAGATCGGCGGTGTTCCTCCACCGAGGGAAGAGGATCCCGATCTCGGTGATGGTGGTAATATTCTGGCTTCCGAAGTGACCGAAATATTACCACCAACACCGAAATCGAGGATCATCTTCCGCCTGTGGAGGCAACCCCCTGTGTTGGTGTTGGTGCCAATTTCCGGGCCTCCCATGCCTCTCCCCGGACGGCGGGCTGCTCGCGGCTGGGGGGCCGGGCGGGCTGGCGCTGCTCGACGGCCGCACGGGGGAGCTACGCTCCGAGGCTCGGCAGCGTCTCGCCTCGGCCTCACCTCGGCTCTACACGTAGGATCGAAGGAGGAAAAGCGCCATCA
>CAUYUJ010014751.1:0-72328 GCA_963575745.1 Prorocentrum cordatum | reverse complement strand
GACACTACAAGACATGTACGATCCCGACAGACCCGGTCGCCACGCAGGACTGCTGCAGGAGCTGATTGCGTTCCAGTTCCCGGAGGACAACATCGTGGGGACGCTGGCGGACTTCGACTTCAAGGTCACGAAGTACGAGAGTCAGAGCCACGAGAGGATCGGGGACAGGATCAAGATGGCGATCCTTCAACGGGGAATTCAGGACGAAGCTCTTCGAGCACACCTGGTCCACAACGCGTCGAGGCTGACCACGTGGGAGCTCATGCGCAACGAGGTGCACATGGTGATCTCGACGAGGAGCGCCATCTCAGCAGTGCCGCCACCAGTCCCGATGGACACGAGCGCCGTGGAGAAGGCGAGGCGCGAGCGCGACAAGGGCAAAGGAAAGAAGGGCAAGGAAGGCAAAGGCAGGAAGGGCAAGGGCGGCGACAACTCCACGGACCAGAGGAGCCAGGCGGCCAAGGACAGGGCCGAGAAACGGTGCTTCCACTGCCACAAGACCGGCCACGTCAAGAACGAGTGCAGGAAGTTCCTCGCAGAGCAGAAGAAGAAGAAAGGCACCAATGCGGTCGAGCAGGAGTCGAAGCCGACGGGAGCTCCTCCAGCGGCGAGCGCCGCGGGGAGCGCGGCGCCGGTGATGGCGATCGCGACCGAAAGCGGGGCAGAGCCACTTTGGTGCCTCGCGATCGAGCTGGAGGAAGGGCAGGAGTCATCATCGACTGGAGCAGCAGCGACGCCCTTAGCACCAGCGACGACAGCGATCCACCTTCGTTCGAGCGAGCCGTCAAACGAGCACGAGCAGCCGAGGCAGCCATTCTCGGTCGGTGCCAACCCGATCGAGCAGCTGAGCCAGCCAGGGGCAGCAAACGAGCACGAGACGTTCGGGAGCAAGGAGATCATCGGTATCAATGAGCACTGGGTCATGGTGGATTCGGGTGCTGCGCGATCGGTGTGTCCGCCGAGTCACGGGGCCCACGAGACACTCAGAGACCTGAGCGAGCGCATCCGGCTGGTCGGAGCGAGCGGCGACGACATCCCGTGCCACGGCGAGCGCTTCGTCACGTACACGAAGGACGGGCACAAGATCGGGGTGGACTACAAGGTCGCCGACGTCAAGAGGCCGGTGCTGGGCGTGTCGCAGGCGGTCGACAAGGGCACGTCGTGGGTGTTTACGCCGAGCGGGAGCTACATGATCCCGAAGCCGATCGAGTTCTCGGACCCGGACGCCGTGCCGCTGGTCAGGCGCAACGACTTGTTCTACCTCAAGATGGACAAGTACGGTGAAGGCGTCAAGAACTCGCTCGTCATGCCGGTGCGGGGCGAGGAGCCAGGAGGCGAGGCCGGCGGCGCATCAGCTGCGTCCAGGGCAGCGGCGAGAGCCGCGCTCCAGGGCGGCGGCGGCGGAGGAGCTGCCGCGACTCACGCTCAGGCTGAGGCGAGCGAGCCGGCAGCGCAGGCAGTGCTCGAGGAGTCCGTGCCGGTTCGAGTCAAGAAGGATCCGGTGAAGCCAAGCCTGGCCGAGCAGAGGACGCACGAGCTGGTGCACATTCCGGCGAGGTCCTGGTGCTGGGTGTGCGTCAGATCCAAGTTCACGGACGACCCGCACTACAAGGCCGGGCACGAGCGCACGGGCGACGAGGTCCAGATCGACTATTACTTCCTGGGCCAGCTGAGCATCCTCAACATGGTGCACATGAACTCCCAAGCTATACATGGCATCATGGGGCCGAAGGGTACCGACGCCTACATGGTCAAGACAGCGGTCGCCACCATCGAGAACTGGGGGCTGGATCGCATCGTGCTGAAGCACGACCAGGAGGCGTCGATCACGGCCCTGGCGAGGGAGATCAAGGCTCAGCGGAAGGCGCCCACGATGATCGAGTCAGCTCAGCGGGCTAACCATCATGGAGTCGGTGGAGTGGAGCGCGCCAACGAGGAGCTCGGCAAGCAGATCAGGGCGCTGCTGTTCTCGGTGGGCGACAACTACAAGCGGGAGCTCCCAGCCGATCATGGGCTTCTACCTTGGCTCATTCGGCGCGCTGGCTGGCAGCTCAACCGCTTCACGGTGCACGGCAACGGCAAGACGACCTACGAGGTGCTCAAGGGGAGGCCATATCGGGGCGAGCTCGTCAACTTCGCGGAGTGCGTTTGGGCGAGGGACCCCACGCCGACCTCCAAGCTGCAGCCTCGGTGGCACGCGGCGGTGTGGCTGGGCAAGACAGAGGTTTCGGGCGAGCACCTGGTGGCGGGTCCAACGCGCACGACGAGGGTGCGCACGGTGAGACGGCGACCGGAGGGCGAGCGGTTCGTGCTGGAGGAGCTGGACAAGTTCGCTGGGGTGCCGTGGGACATGCACCGGGCTCCACAGATCGGCATCGTGCCGACGGGAGCGCCCCAGGTGGAGCCGAACCAGCAGCGGCTGATGCCGCCACCTCCACCACCGCCGGTGGCCTTACCGGCTGCGGGCCCGGAGGCGCTGGTGCCACCAGCGATGGTCGGGCCGGCGCCGCCCGCGGGGCCAGGAGGCGCAGGGCTGAGGTCGACGTACATCACGAGGGCGTTGATCGACAAGTACGGCTGGACCCCCATGTGCCCGAGGTGCGTCACAGGCATGGGATCGCACAACGAGGAGTGCCGGAAGAGGATCGAGAACGAGCTGCGCAAGGAGGAGATGGCCAGGGCAGCGGCGGAGGCCGCGCCCTCGTCGGCAGCGGCGGGGGCTGCGCCGACGCCGGCGGCGGCGGGAGCCGCGCCGGGGCCAGCGGCTGGAGCTGGAGACGGCAGGCCAGGATCGTCCGGGGACGCCAGCATGGCACCTCGCGATGACCAGGGTGAGGCGTCGGCGAAGAGGCCGCGCCAGACAGCGGCGATCACAGTCGGGTCGCTCGCGGTCGGGGCCTTCGTGGAGATCAATCCCTGCACGTACGAGGGCCTGGACCAGCAGTCCCACGAGGAGCTCGAGACGGTCACGGAGATCGAGAGCTGCGAGCCGCTGAAGATCGGGATGTTCGAGGTCAGCCCCGTCGAGCCGGCGGCGATCACGGTCCTGCCAGACACGGAGAAGCACGTGTACGACGCGAGGAGCGGGAAGGAGCTCCCCAGGGACCTGGTCAGGCGCGGGCGCGAGGCCGAGATCGAGGAGATGCGGCGACACGGCGTCTTCGAGGAGGTCCGCGTGGCTGAGAGCCGGGGCAAGGTGGTGCGTTTCAAGTGGGTCGAGGACCTGCGCACCAAGGACGGCACCTCCTTCGTCCGGTCCCGAGGCGTCGCCATGGAGATCAACACGTACGGCCGAGAGGACTGCAACGCGGGCACGCCGCCGATCGCCATCGTCAGGGCGATCGTCTCCTTGGCGGCGACGAAGAAGGGTCGGAGGCATCTCTCGGTGCATGACGTACACGTGGCGTTCTTCCACGCCGACCTCGACGAGTGGATCGTCGTCATCCCGCCTCCAGGACTTAGGAGAGACGGGTACGTGTGGCAGCTCCGGAAGGCCATGTACGGCACGCGCAAGGCGGCACAGGCTTGGCAGGAGTACGTGGCCGGGGTGTTCAAGAAGAACAACTGGACGCGCATCGCGGTGGCGGCGGGCGTGTACCACGAGCCTCTCTTGGACATGACCTCGGCGATCCACGGTGACGACATCTTGACCGAGGGCGAGGAGGAGTCCCTGGATGTCCTGGACCAGCAGCTGATGGCGAGCATGGACGTCAAGTGCATCGGTCGTGTCGGGCCGGATGGCGTCCGCGAGCTCCCGTACCTCAAGCGCAAGATCAGGTGGACGGGCAAGGGGTTCGTCTGGATCGGCGACACGAAGCACGTGACGAGGTGCGTGGAGCTGCTGGGCCTTACGGAGTGCAAGCCGGCGGACACGCCTGGGAGCAAGGCCACAGGCAAGAGCGTCCGGGAGGCGCTGGATCCACTTCCACACGACGAGGCGAAGCTCTACCAGCAGGTCGCGGGGCTCGTCAACTACGTGGCGGTAGACAGGCCGGACATCCAGTTCGCGGTGAAGGTGATCCTCACGGACATGGGGAAGCCCACGGTCATCAGCATGCTTAGGCTGAGGCGGTGTGTGCGATATCTCCACGGTCGGCGCGAGCTCGGGTGGTTCTACGAGAAGCAGGAGATGCCCAAGGCGGTTCTCTACGAGACGGACTCGGACTGGGCAGAGGATGAGATCACGAGGAAATCGACCAGCTCCGTGTACGGCTTCTTCGGCGGCCACCTTCTGGAGACCCAGGTGACATCGCAGCCCGTCGTCGCGCTCAGCAGCGGAGAGGCCGAGTTCTACGCCATCGGCCGAGGCGCGGCGAGTGCGATCATGATGCGGCAGTTCTACCAGCAGTGTGGCATCGAGGTCGCGTCGAAGGTTCACAGCGACTCGAATGCAGGCAGGGCGATCGCGACGCGGATCGGCAGTGGCAAAGTACGGCATCTACAGATACGAGACCTGTGGGTGCAGGAACGAGTCAGGCTCGGCGAGTTACAGCTCGGGCGAGTCGACACGGAGAGCAACAGGAGCGACTTGGGGACCAAGCATCTGGACGGCAAGCGGGTGCTCAAGTTGCTGGAGATGTCCAACCTGCGGCTTCTGACCAAGGGGCTCGCCGCGGGCGTGGGCGTCACTTTCACGGAGGCGGCCGAGCATGGAGACAAGCAGTGCTCCGCGGCCGCTGACGACGAGGTCGAGTCGAACATCGGCTCGATCGTTCTCGCCATGATCGTGTTCATCATCGCGCTGGTGCTCGCGGTCAAGGGCGCAGTTGTGTGCGCGAGAGGGGCGGTGCAGCTCTTCTCATCTAGGGCGGCGAGTGCTGCCCCACCAGCGGGAGCGGCGAGGGCTGCCCCGCAGGCCGACGGCACGGCGAAGCCCGAGGCGGCGTCGAAGGACGCGCCTGAGGGGCATGTCGTTTCTCGGGCAGCGGCGATAGCTGCGCCTGAGCGGGTCGCCGAAGGGCGAAACCTCGGTTCGGAGTACTTCGGGAAGATGCTGGCTGAGGCCACCGTGGCAGAGCTCTCAGGTGGCGGAAGCTGCCGGTGAGCGGCTTGAAGGCGGACCTCATCGTTCGTCTGACGAGGGACGGCGGCCAGCACATGGCCAGCAGTGAGGGGCTGGCTGCAGCGGCGTGGGCCGCGCGGCTGGTTCCAGGCAGGGTGCCTATCCGGGCGTTTCGCTCGGATGCGAGCTTGAGCTCGCACCTAGGCGCGCTTCTCAGCAGCACGGGGTAGGTTCGAGCCGGGATGCAAGACCCTTTGAGGGCCACCCAAGATGGGTGAGGGCGCGGCACGTAGGCCGCTCCTTTGAGCCAAGGGCGCGCGTCGGGCGCGGGCGCGCGGGAGCCTCGGCGGGGACGCCCGCTTCGGCTTGAGCTTGAGCCTTCAGAGGGAGGCTCGAGCCGCAGTACAGATGAGAAGATGCGAGGCGATGCGCTCGCCTGCATCTTGGAGGCGTGTTGACTGTACATGCTAATCTGTAGCCCCTTGGTCCAAGTAAAAACCATCAACAAAAACATGATCAGTGCCAGCGAATTCCCACGATAGTGGATGGTGACAGGCAAAGAACCATCGAAAGCGCCCCCAGGCGCCGCGGCCAAAGCTGGGAAATCAGCTGGGCCACCTGTGCGATGGACCTGGAGATGGCCCTCCGCCAAAGTTATTTCTCCACCTTCGTTCGACCGAGCACCCGAGGACTCCGCTCGGGGCCCAGCGGGGAGACAAAAGGGCGCACATGGTGGCCTCGCCAGTCCACTGATCCTGGCGTGAGACCGGCTCGTGGCATACTGCGAAGCCGACTCCATCTGCTGCTGCTGCGCCGCTGGTGTCCTTCCGCTTCTTCTTGAGATGTTCGGTCACCTCTTTCTGCATCTTCATGGCCCGCTGCTTCCCCTCCTCGACCTGCGACCCCTTGGCCGAGAGAGAGAGAGAGTCTCGGGCCGCTCGGAGTCTGGCTTCGAGCTCGAGGAGCTCCTCCTTCTCATGCTTCTCGCACTCATACTCGTCTACGTTCGCGAAACAATCCTCGCCCCAGTGAAGCTACCACGGCGCCGCCTTGGCGTCGCCGTCCTTGTCGTCGCCCCCCCTGGTCTCAGCTGACATGCCCGCCTCGCGCGCCAGGGCGCGCGCCGCGAGCTTCTTGCTGATCTCCGCTGCTGCTAATTACTTCCTTGGCCATCATCACCTCCTTCTCCTCGGCTCTCTGGAACGCCTCGCGGTACTGAGGACCTGAGCTACCGCTTGATCATGACGTGTGCTGGCATTCTTCCAGGCTCCGTCCGCTCGCTTGAGCGCCTCCTCGGGCGTCAGGCTGGGTAATGGGGCACCTCCTGGCTTGTCGAGCTGCTCGAGCAGCTTCGCTTTCATCTGCAAGTACTGGGTGTTCCCGATGAGACGCATGAGCCTGGCCTCAACGCCGGCCGTGGTCTCGGCAGGCGTCGCGAAACCCTTGCCAACGCCCTTGCCCGAGCCCTTCGACTCTTGGCTGAGCACGAGCTGCTGGTCCGCGTAGTTGTCGCCGCCTATGCCTCCCTTCTTCCCCTTGGGTTTCAGGAGCTCGACGGGTCTGTTACAACGAGCGCACACACACCACACACACACACACGAGCGAGAGACGAGGACATCGCTCCACTCGTACGTAGAGCACCCTGCGCACGGACTCCAAGGACGCGGAGTCGCCTTCGCCCTCTGCGCTCACACCCTCGACTTCGCCAAGCCGATCGCTCACCAGACTGTCAGAAAGGGCCCGAACTGACAGGAGAGACGACTTGCCCCTCAAGCCCCCTCGTGGCGGGGTCGAGGCTTGGGCTTCTGCCACAATGGCCTGGGCCCAAGTGGCGTGAGAGGAGGAGGAGCAGCAGGAGGAGGAGAACGAGGAGGAGGCGAAGCAGGAGCAGGAGCAGGAGGAGGAGGAGGAGGAGTTGGAGCAGGAGGCGGGGGAGGAAGAGGAGGAGGAGGAGGAGGAGGAGGAGGAGGAGGAGGAGGAGGAAAGCGGAGGCACGACACGTGGGCGGAGCAGCAGAAGGGCCTCGACGAGGCGGCGTGCCAGGGGCGCGCGAGCATGTGGAACCGCTTCTGCGCCTCGGAGGACGCGGTGATGGCCTTTGTCCCCCATCAGTGAGATCTTGCTGATGCTCCTCCTGCTCCTCCTGCTCCTCCTCCTGCTCCTTCCCCCGATCCTCCCCCTTCTCCCCCTCGCTCCCGGTCCTCCTCCCTCCCCCCTCCTCCCCTATCCCTCCTCCCTCCTCCTCGTCCCTCCTCCTCCCTCCTTCCCCCGCGTGCCCGCTTCTCCCCGCCGCCTAGTCTTCCGCACTTTTGCTGGCCTGTCTCCCATCGGTCCGCGTCCCGGCGCGCTCCGGCGGGCGGAACTTGCTGCGAGGCCTCACCTTTTGCCGCAAGAAGGAAGCTCCTCCATCTCTACCACTTCGTCGTCGTCGTCCTCATCCTCCTTCTCCTCCTCCTCCTCCTCCTCCTCCTCCTCCTCTTTTCGGGCCCTCTTGTGCCATCTTGGGAGCATCTTGGGGCCTCAGAGGCCCGTCAGAGCCGAAGGGGCGGCAAGCCACAGCCCATTGAGCACCTTGAAGCACCATGGCGAGGGGCCTCGAGGCAGTCGGGCGAGTTTGCTTGCACGGAGGGGTGGGGGGGACAGGGGAAAGCAAGCCCAAGGGCCAGCTTCAGCGCCAAACCCTTATTCTGAAGCGGCCGAGCGCCTGAGCCCGAATGGCCACAGGCGTCGGGCAAGGACGAGGATACACTCTCGTGTTGTCACGCGGGGGCGTGGCGAAGCCCGAGAGGACGCTTGGAACTCACGCCTGTTCGGTCCAGCGCTGTTTGAAGAAGGCGGCAGCGGTGGAAGGGGGGAGGAGGGGGGGTGGAAGACAAGGGAACGACTCGGCCAAGAGAAGCTTGGCCAGGCTGAACTCGGCCAGACTGAACCTGGCCAGGCTTATCTCGGCCAGGCTGAATTCGGCCCAGGGCGAATTCAGCGTTGCCGAGCTCAGCCTTGCCGAGTTCAGCCTGGCCGAGTCTTTCCTTGCCGAGTTTTCTAGCAGTTGCGGCGCGTCTTGGCTTCCTGTAGATCCACCAATGGATGTGCTGAGAACCTCTTGAGGTTTGCACGATCTGTTCTTAGAACCTGCTTGGCTGACACTGTTTTATTTTGTTTCATCGGATTTCTGATATACGGGCATCGATTATGTTCTAAGACCACTCTTTTGCTTTAGGAACATCTCGTGGCATGCCTTTAGGAATGCCAGGAGGGTCGGTCCCTGTTCAAAGTTTAGTTGCTGCCAGAGTGGGGGGGGTGGAGCGGGGAGGGGGGAGGAATGGGGGCGGGGGGGAATGCCATGCAAGTCAATCCGGCCGAGAGGAGGAGGAGGAGGAGGAGGAGGCGGAGGAGGAGGAGGAGGAGGAGGAAGTGAGGAGGAATGCAGGAGGGAAGGGGGTGCACCGAAGCGAGGGGTGGAACTGCGTGTGCCGTGCAGGTAGACCTGACCGGGCCTGCAGTGACGTGCCCCCTCGGCGGGCCGCGGCGAGGGGCCTCCTCCCCCCAAAGACCCCGGGCGCCCTGCCGCCAGCGCGGCCGGCCGCGTGGGGCGCCCGTCGGCGGCGGGCGCCGACGGGCGCAGAGGACCCTTCGGGGGCCGAGAGGAGGGAGGAGGAGGAGGAGGAGGAGGAGGAGGAGGAGGAGGAGGAGGAGGAAGGAGAGGAGGACGGAAAGAGGAGGAGGAGGAGGAGGAGGAGGAGGAGGAAGAGGAGGAAGAGGAGGAGTCGCAGAAGACCCTTCGGGGGCACCCGCCCTGGCGGCTCCAGGGCCTCGAGCGGGGCACTCTCGCTCCAGCTCGGGCCCCGGGGCCTTCACAGATGGACCCCGCTCGAGGAACGGCGCGCAGGGAGATGGGGTCGAAGGGGCCCACTCGTGCTCTGTGCGCGAGGTTGCACCTTTTTGTTGCAGCCTCGGAGCTCAGGGGGGGGGCCCGGTTTGCTCCGATCGATGCGGTGCGGCATCGAGGCCGGCCGGCGCGATCCGAGCAGGCTCCGCTGCTCGGGTGGTGGAGTGCGGCGCTCGGTGCGTGGCGACGCTGTGCATCTTGGCCCGGCCGAGCCGATCCGATTTCGACTCCGTGTCGATGCAGCCCGAGCCGACGCACATTCCGATGCGATCCGATTTCCCGATTCGACGCTGATTGATCTTGGGGCCCCCCATCCGACAATGCCGCGCCCGGAACCGACCCTGACCCCCTACCAGGTACCCACCAGGTACTCACCAGGTCCCCAACAGGTCCGACCCCCGCCACCCTGGGAGCTTTGTTTTTGGGACACCCACCCGACAATTCCGCGCCCGGAACTGACCCTAACCTCCTAATTACCAGGTCCCCACCATCAAGCAGTGGCGAAGCGTCCTGGCTCGCCTATAGCCCTACCAAACAATGTTCTAAGGACCTTTTGTGGTTTCCACGAAATGTTCTTAGAACATTTCTGGTTGGGACTGTCTTGGTTTAACACATCGGGTTAATGTTCTAAGAACAGTTGTTTTTGTTATTAGAGCATGTTTGGGTTCTAAGAACATTTCGTGGTAGGACTACAGGAATGCCGGGACGGTCGGCCCCTGCTCAACACCAGGTCCGACACCCGCCATCCTGGGAGCGGTGTTTCTGGGAGCTGTGTCCTTGGACCCCCCCCCGCCCGAGAATGCCGCGCCTGGGACCGGCCCGGACCCCCCTGCCAGCTGCCCACCAGGCTGAGGAGTGGTCATCGCGCAAGCGCTCTGCCAAACAGCGTCGCAGAGTAGGAGAGCCAGGCCCCGACGCGCGGGCGCGGGAATGCATCGGAATAGTAATACTTACATGCTCGTGGGCAGGGTAAGATTATCTCTTGCGCTCGCCCGCAAGCCATGCATTACAAACCTCCCTGCACGTAGAAGGAGTATGGGCGTAAGGGTGTGTAGCCCAAGCGAGACGGAGCTACGAGAAAAACATGGGACAGTACGGCAAACGGCAAGTTCGACCCGCCACGCTCTTGCGGATCCACGTTCCCCCCCCCTGGTCGGTAGGCGCATGAGGGCAGCCCGACCCGCAACCAAGACGCGCGCGCGCGAGGCCACAGTGGTGAAGGCCCGCGGTGCAGCCGCCGAACAAACATTCGACACCATCAAAACGGCCAGAGTGGATTAGCGCAGCAGGGCGGATTACAAGAGGGACCCCTCCCTTCGCTGACAATGCGTAACCGTTTCACCCTCGAGCCATGGGCGCCGTTCAAAGCCTAGAAGGTGCTCCGTAAAAGTCCTCAGGCTTGGACGCGAGTCCACACGAGATCTCACGTTGCCAACCTCGGCGTGACGTGCGAAAGGAGAGGCACAATTCAGGGAATGCTTCAACCAGACACGTGGCCATCCAGGGAGGGCTGGGGGTTGATCAACAACCCAGGGACCCCTGATGTCCACACCACCGTCATGAGGTGGGAAGCAGCCAACCGGCAGCAGGAACCGCAGAAGACGGCCTGCCAGCGATCGCCCCGAGGGTGGGAAGTCTTCCTTTTCTTTCCCCTCTTCTTTCTCCCATTCGCCCACCTCTTTTCTGACCCTCCCTTCTCCTTGCCAGTCGGGCTTCGCGTTTTCGAGTGCGTCGGCCAGACTCTTGCTGGTGCTGGTCCTCCTCCTCCTCCTCCTCCTCCTCCTCCTCCTCCTACTCCTCCTTGTTCTCCCCAGGGCCGAGCTTGCACTCGTTCACCCAAGTTTTCTGGAATCGCTGGAATCCTCCTCCTCCTCCTCCTCCCTCCTCCTCCCTCCCTCCTCCTCCTCCCTCCTCCGATCCCTCCTCTCCTCCCTCCTCCCTTCCTCTCCTCTTCCTCCTCTCCTCTCCTCTTCCTCCTCCTCCTCCTCCTTCTCCTCTTCCTCCTTCTCCTCATCCCCCTCTCGCCCGGAGCCCTCTGCCTTGAATCTCGGCGCCGCCCCCGGCTCGAGAACCCCACCCCTGCAGGGGGGGGGGGGGGCGCGGCCGTCGGCGGTGCCGCTCGAGGCCTCCGAGGACCGGGGGGCAGCCCAGAGGTAGGCCAGCTGAGATCAGCGGCCCCCGTCCTCCCTCCTCCCCTTGTCCTCCCCCCCCACCTCCTCTTCACCCCTCCTCGCTGCTCACGCCCTCCTCCACCACCTCCTCCCTCTTCCCCTCTCTCCCCTCCCCCCTCCCCCCCTCCCTCCCTCCGCCCTTCTCTGCTCCTCCTCCCCGCTCGACTGGCCGCTGGTGTCTCAGCTGGCCCTCCCTCGAGAGACCGTGCCACCTCGGGCAGTCGTCGTCGTCGTCGTCGTCATCGTAGTCGTCGTCGTCGGCGGCGGCGTCAGCGTTGTCGTCGTCGGCGCCGTCGGCGCCGTCGGGGTCGCGGTCTGGGTCGCCGTCGTCGGGGGAGGAGGAGGGGTGGAGGATGAGGGGGAGGAGGCGAGGCGGAGGAAAGGGTGAGAATAGAGAGGGGAAGGGGGAGGGGGAGGAGGGAGAGGGGTTGCAGGCGGAGGAAAGGGGAAGACTGTAGAGGGGCAGGAGGGGAAGGAGGGGAGGAGGCGGAGGAGGAGAGGGGGGAACATGGGGAGGGGAGGGAGGAGGGGAGGGGGAAGGGCTGGGGAGAACGCATGGGGGAGGGGCTCCAAGATCCCATTTGCTTGGAAGTTCTGCTCCTTGCCTGCAAGAGCCCTGGAATCTAATCCATCGCAGGCCCGGGGAGGGATGCCTGGCCCTGAAATCGGTGGCCCATCGTGCCTCCCGATCTTCGCCCCCCATCGGGGCCCCCCGTCGTGGTCCCCCCATCGTCGCCCCCCATCGCTGCCCCCCCCCCCCCCCCTCGTGGCCCCTCCGTCGTGGCCACCCCATCTTCGCCCCCCATCGTGGCCGGCCCCCCATCGTGTGTGGACCCCCCCCCCCCTTCGTGCCCCCCCCCCCCATGGGGCTCCCCCTAGGGGCCCACCCTATCGTGCCCCCCCCCCCCCCACTCCCCCCACTCACTCCACTCGTCAAGTGTGTACAGCTGTGCAGCGTCTTCTGCCGCGGGGGGGGCATCTGTTGGCCGCCAGGAGTCCCTCCTCCTCATGGCAAGGCACGACCGCCTCGACCCATCGATCCAGCGAGGTTCTACAGCGATCGACTCTCGGTCGCTTAGGGTTGCTCCCCCCTTTCCAGAGGCAGAGGCTTCTCGGGAGGGGCATGGCTGCGTTCGACGCCGACCTCCCAAGCCGTCAGCGTCGGGGGAAGCCGCCGAAGCCCTACAGTCGGGGCCCTGAAGAAGGAACCCTTTTCGTTGGGGAGTGGCTCCGCGTTCCTCAAGTGTTTCACAGCTTGCCTCAGGCTTTCCTTATGTTTTCGACCGGGAATCGAAGGTTCACGAAACACGCTGCGCCAATGACGCCGTTACAATTTACTTAGTAATCGCGCTCTCGCCATACTCAGGCATCCCGCTTGAATGTCCCACCCGCCCGACCCGCCCGTCAGGAGATCGCCCGCCCGTCGTGGGCTCCCGCCCGAGATTTCCTTCAGGAACGGCGTTTTCGCCTAGGACTTCCTCGAAGGTTCACGCTCTTACCTTCCTGCTCCTCCTCCCTCTTCATCCTCCCTCCTCCCTCCTCTCCTCCCTTCTCTCTCCCTCCTCTCTTCCCTCATCCTTGTGCCTCTCTGCCCTCTCCCCTCTCCCTCCTCTCCATTCTCCCTTCTCCCTCCCCACTCCTGCCTCCTCCCTCCCTCTTTCTTTCTCTCTCTCTCTCTCCCCTCTCGCTCTCTCTCTCTCTCTTTCTCTGACTCTCTTATCTGTTTTTTTTACGGGCAAGTAAGAGCGAACAGTCTTAGAATGATTGTTGGTGTTGTTGTTGTTTTTGTTGTCGTTGTTGTTGTTGTTGGTGTTGTTGAACATTATTAATTCTAAAGAATAATTATTGTTGGGCCCCCTGGTGCGCGCCCCCCCCGCCGCGCCTAGGCCGCAGCCACGTTTTCATCATTTTCGTGAGGAAGCCTCAGGTAATTCGAGTTGATCAAGATCCGGTTGTTTTGTTCCCCCCCGCTTTCCCTTGCAAAAAACACTATAAAATGAAATTTCTTGTTCAAATATAATCAAATTTCAAGAATCCCTTGCAAAAAATAAGGTAAAGTGGACATTCGCGCGCGCAAGACGAAATCCTTCCAAAAGCTTAGTGTTCGGAACGATTTCAACATAAAAACATCAAAAAACCAATGGTTTTTCAACAAAAAAATGTCAAAATCTCATCCCGCGCGCTCTTGCGGATTCGTAGGAAACCCAACATTTTTTCAACATTTCTGTCAAACGGGCTTTTGCGAGCAACTTTTTCGAACTTCTGCGACAACGGTTGCGCACCTGCCAGGGCCATCATCCCTGTCAAATAATACCATGCGGGACACATTCGTTTTTTCTTCGCGCGCGCACGCCGAAATCTCCAAAAACCATTGGGTTCTGTGGGTGTGTACCCCACGCCAGTGTAGTAGCCACGGTCGTCCGCACGCCACGAAGTGAAGTGTCCCAACGTCATAGGGCGGGAAGCTGGGTTTGGGTGGTCGCGAAGAGTCGTTTGGATATTTGGTAGAGCTTGTAATGCCCCCCCACGAAGTGGGGGTATTGCCTGGTGTCGTATGAAAACCCTGGCACTGGGGAGAACACCACGCGTTCGGGTAACATGATTGTTGTTGTTGTTGTTGTTGTTGTTGTTGTTGTGGTTGTTGTTGTGGTTGTGGTTGTTGTTCTTGTTGCTGTTGCTGTTGCTGTTGCTGCTGCTGCTGCTGCTGCTGCTGTTGTTGTTGTTGTTGTTGTTGTCGTCCCTCCCGCGACCCACCCCGCGACCCCACCCGCGACCTACCCACCCCGCGCCCCGCCCCGCGACCCACCCCGCGACCCACCGCGCGACCCACCCGCGACCCACCCGCGACCCACCCCGCGACCCACCCCGTGACCCACCCCGCGACCCACCGCGCGACCCACCCCGCGACCCACCCGCGACCCACCACGCGACCCACCCCGTGACCCATCCGAGACCCACCCCGCGACACACCACGCGACCCACCCGCGACGCACCCCGCGACCCACACTCAAAGGAGGAGAAACCACCCGGACCCGACAATAGACGTTTACTAAACGGCCTTGGGCATTTACTAAACAGCCCTGCCTTGTTCGATTCATTCCTTGTGTGCGTTTACTAAACGGCTTCGCTTGCCGGGGTGATTAAAATGGGGTGGATTTTCTGCCCTCTGCACCCGCGACCCGCCCGCGACCTAACAGCGACCCACCCGCGACCCACCCGCGACCTATCCACATGATAATGTGTGAAACTTTGGCACCTGCGGTGGGCTTCCGACGTCCCCACCGCCCCCTCACTCTTATCCGCATCTGCGGGGTGCTACGGTACAGCGAGCCCGCCGCAGGCGCCGATTTTTTCGTTAAACCAATGTCGGTGGGTCGCGGGAGGGTCGCGGGTTGGTCGCGTGTAGAGGGCAGAGAATCTACCCTATTATAATCACCCCGACAAAACGGAGCCGTTTAGTAAACGCACACAAGGAATGAATCGAACAGGGCAGGGCTGTTTAGCAAAAACCCAGGGCCGTTTAGTAAACGTCTATTGTCGGGTCCGGGTGTTTTCTCCTCCCTTGAGGTTGGGTCGCAGGGTGCGTCGCGGGTGGGTCGCGGGGTGGGTCGCGGGGTGGGTCGCGGACGGGTCGCGGATGGGTGGCGGGGTGGGTCGCGGGTGGGTCGCGGGGTGGGTCGAGGGTGGGTTGCAGGTGGGTCACGGGGTGGGTCGCGGGGTGGGTCGCGGTTGGGTCGCGGGTGGGTCGCGGGGTGGGTCGCGGGGTGGGTCGCGGGGTGGGTCGCGCGGTGGGTCGGGGGGTGGGCCGCGCGGTGGGTCGCGGAATGGTCGCGGGTGGGACGACGACGACACAAACAACAACAGTAACAACAACAACAACAACAACAATCACTTTACCCGAACGCTCAGTGATCTCACCAGTGCCAGTGTTTTCATGCGACGCCAGCCAATACCCCCACTTTGTGGGGGGGCAGTGCAAGCTCTACCAAATATCCACACGACTCTTCGCCACCACCCACACCCAGCTTCCCGCCCTATGCCGTTCGGACACTTTCATCTTATCGTGGCATGCCGGACCGATCCGTGGACTACCTAGCACTGGGTCGTGGAGTCACACTCCAGCAAGAAGTTGTTAAGCTCTACGTTCACACACACACAGAAGTAGTTAAGCCTGTGTGAACCACAGAATTGTTAAGCTTCCACAGAACATTGTTGCATATGATGCATACGGTACATGATACCACACATGATACACATATACGTACTGGTGTGCGCGCGCGAAGGAAAAAACGAATGTGTCCCGCATGGTATTATTTGACAGGGATGATGGCCCTGGCAGGTGCGCAACCGTTGTCGCAGAAGTTCGAAAAAGTTGCTCGCAAAAGCCCGTTTTGACAGAAATGTTGTTAAAAAAGTGTCGGGTTCCTAAAGCGTTTGATAGTGCAGCCCACAACGAAATCACCGCAAAAGAGCACGCCGCGGAGCTGAGATTTGACATCTGGGTTCGGTATTGGTTTGTTGGTAAACATTGGTTTTGATGAGTGTTTTATGTTAAAATACGCTCGAACACTCCCCTGTTGCAGGGATATTAACTCGAATGACGTTGTTCAAGCTTTTGGAAGGATTTCGTCTTGCGCGCGCGAATGTCCACTTTACCTATTTTTTGCAAGGGATTCTTGAAATTTGATTATATTAGAACAAGAAATGTCATTATATAGTGTTTTTTGCAAGGGAAAGCGGGGGGGAACAAAACAACCGGATCTTGATCACATCGAATTACCTGAGGCTTCCTCACGAAAATGATGAAAATGTAGCTGCGGCCTAGGCGGCGCAGGGGGGCCGTGCACCAGGGGCCCCAACAATAATTATTCTTTAGAATTAATAATGTTCAACGACGACGACGACGACGACGACGACGACGACGACGACAAGAACAACAACAAAACTTACATACCAGCAGCAACACCTCCACCAACACCATCAACGACATCGACAACAACAACAACAACAACAACAACAACAACACCAACAACAACAACAACAACAATACCAACAACAACAACGCAACACAACTAATTCTCACCACGATTTTCCTTTTCCATCACGCACCCTGGGACAGTGAATGACCGCTCGGCTCCCTCACTCTGATATGTTTTTACAGTGAAAAAATCATTCATGCTCCCACGCAGTTTTCTGAATATCCTTGTTTTCGTGCGGTACTCAACAACCCCCGTCTCCAAGACAGCACCCAATACTCAACAGCCTCCCGTTGCACGGGAAAATCTTTAAGGAGTCGACTCAAATCCCGACCCGCCCGCCGCCCGCCCGCCCGCCCGCCGCCCGTCCGCCCTCCCGCCTCTCCGTTCGTCACCTCATCGTCTTCACCTCCGTCCACCTCACCCGTCCCACCCGCGCACACGAAGATAAGACTCTCGCCTTGGGACAACAAATCGGGGGATCTTGCATGGACGATGCCTTATATATCGGAGGTTGGGGGGTGAGATCGCAGTGGAACGGAAACCCCCAACCAGGAAATCGTTTCGTTCGTGTCGCGCGTGCGGGCGAGGCGAAGCTGCGTGGGCGCGCGAGAGGAATGAACCCGCCATTGCTAGGGCGAAGTCAAGACAGGTGATTGTCCCTTGTCCCCCGCACGCCCGTCCGGCGGTGGCTCGCGGTGTCCCGAGGTGTCCCGTGGTGTCCCGCGGTGTCCCGCGGTGTCCCGTGGTGTCCCGTGGTGTCCCGTGGTGTCCGCCACTGCTAGGGCGAAGTCAAGACAGGTGATTGTCCCCCGCACGCCCGTCCGGCGGTGGCTCGCGGTGTCCCGCGGTGTCCCGTGGTGTCCCGCGGTGTCCCGCGGTGTCCCGTGGTGTCCCGTGGTGTCCCGTGGTGTCCGCCGTTGCTAGGGCGAAGTCGAGACAAATGATTCTCCCCCTCCCGCCCGTCCGGCGGTGGCCCGCGGTGTCCCGAGGTGTCCCGTGGTGTCCCGTGGTGTCCCGTGGTGTCCCGTGGTGTCCGCTGTTGCTAGGGCGAAGTCAAGACAGATGATTGTCCTCCGCCCCCCCGTCCGGCGGTGGCTCGCGGTGTCCCGTGGTGTCCCGTGGTGTGCCGTGAATGAGATCGACAGTGAGATCGATAGTGAGATCAATAGTGAGATAGATGTGGTGTCCCGAGGTGTTTCGTGGTGTCCCGTGGTGTCCCAAAACGTGAGATCGATAGTGAGAACGATAGTCAGATCGACAGGTGTCCCGTGGTGTCCCAAAAAGTGAGATCGATAGTGAGGTCGATAGTGAGATCAGTGTGCGCCCCGAGGTGTCCCGTGGTGTCCCAAAAAGTGAGATCGATAGTGAGATCGATAGTGAGATCGAGACGTGTCCCGTGGTGTCCCATAGTGTCCCGTTGAGTGAGACCGATAGTGGTACCGATAGTAAGATCGATAGTGAGATCGATAGTGAGATCGATGTGGTGTCCCGAGGTGTCCCATGGTGTCTGGTGGTGTTTTATGGTGTCCCGTTGAGTTAGATCGCTAGTGAGATCGATAGTGAGACCGACAGTGAGATCGAGAGGTGTCCCGCGGTGTCCCGTGGTGTCCCGTGGTGTCCCGTGGTGTCCCGTGGTGTCCCGTTGAGTGAGATCAATAGTGAGATCGATAGTGAGATCGACAAGTGTCCCGTGGAGTCCCGTGGTGTCCTATGGTGTCCCGTTGAGTGAGATCGATAGTGAGATCGATCGTGAGATCGATGTTGGTTCCCCCCGTCGCCCCCACCCCCACAACCTGCTTATCACTCGAAGGGTGGTCGTATAGGGATATGTATGTATGTATGTATGTATGTATGTATGTATATATATATATATATATATATATATAAGCTAATATGTAAATATTATATATATATATATTAATATATCCCGTAACGAGGCGGGGCGCCCGGGCCCAGGGCCAACGGGGGGCATGGAGAGGGCGGTGTTCCCAAACCGCTCCAAGAACACCCCGAGGGACCTGGAGATCTTTACATGTTTACCCTTAATATAATGGTTTCGTTTTTAACTCCTCTACCAGGAAGCCCCAGAGAGCCCCAGAAGCCCCATCGGTGACATTCGACCAAGCACAGACTCCAAGACAGCACAGATAGCCCAACGTGGCCCCAGGATGGGGCACCAAGCAACGAAAATACACAGCCCCAGCGGCCTCCTAAGAGGCCTCAGGGGACCCCCGAGAGGCGTCCCGAGAGAGCCCGAAGAGGCCCAAATCTCTGATGTTCAGTCGTTTTTTGATGTTTTGCGGCGTCTCGTGTTTTCGACCGTCTCGGCGCCATCTTGTGCTTTCTTGAGGTTTTCTTGGGCTGTTTGGGGGCCTCCAGGGGCGCTCCCAGGAGTCTCTTTGGGGCCCTCTTGGCCCTCCTTGGGCCGTCTTGGGATTATTGTGCGCTGTGTGGGTGCTTCCTGGAGCGCTCTTGAGGTCTATTGGGGTCCTCTTGAGGCGCTATTGGCCGCCCTAGGGGCCCTCTGGGGCGTCGTGTTGGCCTCCTTTGGGCCGTTCGAAAGCCCTCTGGGAGCGATCCCAAGACGACGTCGATTCGGAGTCTCCTCTGGGGCCGATGTTCTGAGGATGTCTCGAGCGAAACGGCCATGTTTCATAATTCTGTACCACCTTCAAGCGCCGAAAATTAGGAGAGCGATTTCAAGATCCCGATTTTTGGAGGATGTCCCGAGCGAAACGCCCATTGTTAGCAAAAGACATCTTAAGATACGACCCCAAACTTTTCGATGTTGTGAGGATGTCTCGAGCGAAACGCTCATTTTGGGAGCCTGACGGGACGAACGGGAAGCATCGCCCCAGTCCACCAAGCATGTGGAATATGTTCTGCTGTTGTTACGCCGCACAGGTATGCCGTGGCGCGCGTGTCGGCGTGCGTGCGGGGTGTGTTTTGCTGTGCTCCTGTGTGTTCTGCCGTGCTCCTGTTCTGCCGTGCTTCTGTGTTCTGCCGTGCCTCTGTGTGCCCTGTGTGTTCTGCCGTGCTCCTGTATTCTGCCGTGCGGATCGTCGCGGCGGTCGTTTTGCGGGAGTTTCTGCGCGTTCGCGGCAGAAAAAGATCAGGGGCACGGCAGAATAGGCTCCAAGAGCGAAGGAGCACGGCAGAACAGGACCAGGAGCACGGCAGAATAGACCCCAAAAGCAAAGGAGCACATGACGGCGAAATTTCGCTGTCATCAGCTTTTCGAGGATGTCTCGAGCGAAGCGCGATGACGCGGAGAGCTCAATTTTGTGAGGATGTCTCGTGCAAAGTCGCTGTTTTGGGAAACCTTTCCTGACATGAACGGGAAGCGCGTGAAAGGGAAGAGTTGCGCAAGAACGTGCAGCAACATCGTGATCAAATGTAATATAGGCGAGCTCTCCGAACGCTCACAAAGGATACGTATGGACACGCGCCCCCCGAACGTTTACAAGCATCTTCCTGGTTATCCTCCCCACTCCTCCGCATAAGGAGGACGACGGCGAAAACGACAATCGTGGGAGGAGGGGGAGGAGGATGAGGAGGAGGAGGAGAAGGAGGAGGAGGGGGAGGAGGAGGAGGAGGAGGAGGAGGAGGAGGAGGAAGACCAGCAGCAGCAGAAGCAAGAGCAGGAACAGAGGGTGAGGAGGGGACGGGGAGGAGGACGAGGAAGAGGAGGAACAGGAGCAGGAGGAGGAGGAGGAAGACGAGGCGGGGGAGGAGGAAAGAGAAGGAGGAAGAACGAGAGGAGGAGGAGGAGGAGGAAGAGGAGGAGGAGGAGGAGGAGGAGGTGGAGAAGCAAAAACAGGAGGAGAAGGAGGAGGAGGAGGAGGAGGAGAAGGAGAAGGAGAAGGAGAAGGAGAAGGAGAAGGATAATGAGGAAGAGGAGGAGGAGCAGGAGGAAGAGGAGGAGGAGGAGTAGGAGGAGAAGGAGGAGGAGGAGACCAGGTGGCTTCGAGGACCCGTCCGAATGCATGTGTTGGAGGACGTCTCGAGCGAAACGCTGATTTTTCAACGAACATGTTAAAAAACACGTGGTTGTTGTTCAACATTTTCGCTTCTTGGGCCATCTTGGAGGTCATCTGAGATCGCTCCGAACAGATGCCTTACAAGAGCTCTGCCGGCATTCCATGGTTTCTAGGACGTCTCGGGCGAAACGCCCATTTTCGAGGATCCGAAAATTAGGCGAGCGATTCCGAGATCCGACAATCAGGCGAGCGATTTCGAGATCCCGATGTATGGAAGATTTCCCGAGCGAAACGCCCATGTTTAGTTAAAGACGTCTTAAGACACGACCCCAAACTTCTCGATGTTGTGAGGATGTCTCGAGCGAACCGCTCATGTTTGGAATGCGCCAGGTCCTGCACCACGAGGCGGCGCCGAGCGTTCCCCCCCCCTTTACAAAATGCCCCTGGCCAACAGACGTCCCTCGCGCGACTCTTCGAGTCTCAGCGCGCTTGGCGTCATCCGCTAGGCCTGCTCACGGTGCGGCGCGCTGCCCGTGCAACAAAGAGATCTCTCACAGATGCGAGGAGGCTTCGGCCAACACGCCCAGCTCGCTTCTCGTACCTCGAAGACGCTTTCCCGTCATCCGCCAGGTCCAGGACAATGATCACCACCCACCAAATCACCCCAACCCAACCCGAAGGCTCAGATTTACCCTCGATTTCCAGTGGGGGGGGTCGTGAAACATCGAACAAACACATGTGGAACCCTTACCCCCCCCCAACCCGAAATTCGGGTCTTCGGGTTGGGTTGGGGTGGTCTGGTAGGTAGTCAGGACAACGAGGCGGCGCCGCGCGTTCCCCCCCCCAGACCCCCCCCTTTGCAAACAATCCCTCTGGGCGCGCAGACGTCCATCGCGCGACTCTTCGAGTCTGAGCGCGCTTTTCCCGTCATACTTTCGCCGTCGAGGGCCCGTCCGACGGCAGTTGTTCGAGGATGTCTCGAGCGAGACGCTGATGTTTCAACGACAGTGTTTAAACCACGTGGGTTTTTCAGTATTTCCGCTTCTTGGGCCATCTTGGAGGTCATCCGAGGTCGCTCCGGAAAGATGCCTTGCAAGAGCTCTGTCGGCATTCCAGTTTTTTCGAGGACGTCTCGGGCGAAACGTCCATTTTCGAGGATCCGAAAATTAGGCGAGCGATTTCCTGATCTCCATGTTTGGAGGATGTCTCGAGCGAAACGCCCATGTGTAGCAAAACACGTCTCAAGATGCAACCCCCAACTTCACGATTTTGTGAGGATGTCTCGAGAGAAATGCTCATTTTGGGAATCCGCCACGTCCTGCGCCCCGAGGCGGCGCCGCGCGTTCCCCCCCCCAGACCCCCCCCAGTTGATAAAAAGATCCCTCTGGGCACACAGACGTCCATCACGCGACTCTTCGAGTCTTAGCGCACTTCCCGTCATCCGCCAGGTCTCAGCGGAGGCACGATCCCGCCACCACTCCCCCCCCATGGACCCCCCCACTTGATAAGTGTTTTCCCCTCCGGGCCGATAACCAACGTCCATCGCGCGACTCTAAAGAGTCTTAGCGTGCTTCCCGTCATCCGCCAGGCCTTGATGAAGAGGTACCCCGAGCCTTTCCCCTCTCAGACTCCCCCCAATTGAAAATATTTCCCTCCGGGCCTACAGCAACGTCCATCGCGCGACTCTTCGAGTCTACGCGCGCTTCCCGTCATCCGTACCCCTTAGTTAGAGAAAATTAAGCCCCAGAGCCAACGGTGCACGCCGGAGGCGCTTTTTTGACACCGCCACCCCAGGTCAAGAGGTCTTGCGAGCCTTCACTGAGCCTGCCGAAAGGGAGACCCGCGCGCGTGCACGTACTTGGACGCAACACGCGAGACTCTCACCCTCTGGTGAGTAGCATCGCGCATCAGGTGACGGCCCTCTAGCCGACGCACTGGTGGCAAGCTGAAGCGACACAAAAACCGAGTGAAACACACTCACGAACTTACAACTGCGGGCCTCAGGGAACTCAGCTGGCTTGCCAACATTTTCTAAACTATTTTAGAACATGTGAACGGCGTATACCCGCTCAGGCGGAGCTATGCGGTAGCATACCGAGTAAACGTCGCAGTCTTACTTCTTCTTCCCTTTGGCCTTGGGCTTGGCCTTGAATGCCAACTCCTCGACCTTCTTGGCGCACTTGGACCTCGGGGCGTAGTCGTCGTCGATCACGAGACCGATCTTCTCTTGCCACTTCTTGGCTGGCTTCAGCGCGCGGATGGCCTCGACCACCTGCCTGTGCCGATCTGCCGCCAGGATCCAGCGCACCTTGCCGTCCTTCTCCTCGTCTTTGCACTCTATCATGAAGCAGCGGGTCGCCTGGAACGAGTTCTTCTGGGGAGCGCGAGCGCCCGCGGCGTTGACAATCTCCGCGGCGTTCTTCACGGCCGAGGCGTCGCTCTCGTTCACGTCGGCGCCCATCAGCTCGGTGTTCTCTTTCAGCGCTACGTGCAGGTGGTACAGGATCGCCCTCAGGAACGCGTCGGGCTTATACATTTTTTCTCGTTTTCGCTTCTAGTGTTTTTAGGGCTTCTTCCCCTGCGGGTTGCCAAGGTAGGTCTCGTCCTGCTCCTCGGCCTCGGCCTTGGCCGCCTTGCCCTCTTTGTCGTAGGAGGCGACGGAGCGGTCCAGGCTCAACTTCAGCTTGCTCTTGCCGTCCATCTCCAGCACTACGTTGCCGTCCCGCGCGTTCGACCTGTGGATGTCCTCGTGCTGAAGGATCAGTTTGGCCATCTCCTTCATCAGCTGCTTCTCTTTGGTGTTCAGGCCGGAGCCTGCTGTGCCCTCGCCCCCGCCCTCGGCCCCGTCCTCGCCCCGCAGCCTCTTTTGCCTGGGCGGTGCGGGAGCTCCCTCGGACGCCTCCGCGAACATCTGGCGGTCGCTCTGCCGGGGGAGCGGGAGGCTCTGAGGGCGCCACAACTAGAACCGCTTGAGCATCCACGGCCGCAGCACGACAACGACCTCGAACGTGTTTCTTGAGGGAGTCGATGCGAGTGAATTTAGCACCACATTTACGACATGTGAGGGACGGTGTGGACGACGGGTCTTCTCCTGTTTGATGTTCGTGATGTTCTCGACCGAGGTGTATGTTCAGCGCACGACTGTTTTGGAAGGCCAGCTGGCATATATGGCATACATGTTGGACATCAGCATGAGCGTCATGTTCGTCGTGGCAGTCCCCTCCTCCAATTATCCCGTGCCCTCCCCCCTGTTCTCCATGAACATGTACATGATATGCTTTGCGTTTTTCCTCGACACTGGACCGAAAGCTTCGCACCATCGCCAGTCTGGCTTTCGGCAGGCCAAGAAACCACTCGTACAGTTCGGGAGACAACGATGCGATCACATCTGGACTGCAACGCATACTCGGAGGCAGTGCAGCACGCAGGCAGGACAAGTCAGTGAGGAGCTGGCGCTGTCGTTCAGTAGTGACTCCAGCTCTTTCAAAAGACAGTGTACCCAGAAGACATGTGCGTACAGCAACTGGGGCGTCCGTCGGTGGCTCCGTCGGCTTGAACACTGGCAAAAGAAGACCACGCCACCAAAGCAGACGCCTGTATCGAAGGTCGGATTGAATGGAGTGAACCTTGTGCTTCATCCTGACCTCCTCATTCGTGAAGTGGGAGAGGTGCGCAGGGGTCTTGGTGACACTGCGGAGCTTGGTCGCTTGCCACCGTTCAAGCTTGGTGAGAGCACCGTCACTCAGGATGCATACCTCTAACCCGTACAGCGCGATCGTCCTGACCAGAGACTGCCACAGTCGTACTCGTAGCACAGTTGGTAGGAATCCCTTGCGAAAGACCTTAGGCGCCAGACGTGCGTGAGCGACATTGGCTTTGCTGATCCTCGCGTCGACGGTGACGCCACTGCGGCCTGTAGCAGACATCTGTAGCCCAAGATACTGCACCGCGTCCTGTGGGTGGAGAGGCTTCCCGCCGCAAAGCACACCAGTAGTGCGAGCAATAATATCTTTGTTAAACCGGCGAGACCCACGACCAGTGGCTACGGCAATGACCTCTGTCTTCGGCATGTTCATGTGGTAGTCCTTGGCCTTGAGAACGGAAGCAATGAACGCAATAAACTCAGTGACCTCCGACCAACTCTCAAAGACAGCCAGCGCAATCAAGTCATCCACGAAGCATATCCGAGAGACATCAATGCACTGGGTAACCTCCTGCAAGTCCAGCTTCGCTGTGATGGGTGCCACCAAGTTCGCCTGCTTCGCAGCTTTCAACGCCAACAGCACCACGTTGTAGGCAATAATGAAGAGAAGGGGGCCCTCGACCGAGCCTTGTCGCACTCCGAGCTGTACAGCGAGTTTGGCGACTACCTTCCCAGACTTCGGATCCTTGAACAAGTAGCACGTGCCGTTGTGGAGCTCAGCGCACATCAAAGTGAAACCTGCATTCTCGACAAGTCTATGTACTTCACTCCAGATGGCATCTCGTGGCAGAAGATCAAATGCTTTCTCTAGATCCACCAATATGCCGACTAAGATCTTGCAGGATTTAGAGTTCTTGACGGCGACGCGGAAGCGACGGAAGATATCGTCGATCATGGCTATGGCATCTCTGGTGGCACGCTTAGCTGTGGCACCGAACTGCGTGGGCTCAATCTTCGAGGAGGCTACCGAGACGAAAGGCCGAACCATAAACTTGGAGACGCCTTTGCCCAGGTGGTCGAGGATGTTCAGCGTACGGTAGTGGTCACGCGCATTAGTGCCATCACCTTTAGGCTTCCGCAGCTGGGCTGTGACTCCATCCTTAAATTGAATCGGTATACTCGCGCACTTGCCGATGCCTTGTACCAAAGCCTGCAGAGGTTCAAGAATGACTGTGCCAGCCAGCTTCCACAACTCAGCGACCGTGCCACGCGGTCGGGGGTGTCCTCCATCAGCTTCATCAACCGGTGGGGCCGCCTTGTGATTGGGCATCATGTCAATGATCTTGCGCACGTCGTCCGTCGTGCACGCCACTAGGTGGGCCAGCGGTGTCGCACCCTCAGCACACGATGGAGTAGCTGTCGTCGTAGGTCGCTCGTTCAAGGGGATCTCGGTGCCGCGGAAGATGTCCAGCAAGGCCTGCTTGCGAGCCAGCACCTCAGACTCCGCATCCATGCACGGCTTGCCATCAGTGCCAATGACGGTCACGGTGGCCGCGGTCGGCTTGGGGGCGATACGGCCGATGAGCTTGTAGCACTTACGAGGGTCGTTGGCTCGGGCCGCCTCGTCAGCTTCCGCAGCTAATGTCACCACAGCCTGCCGTCGTTCAGCTCGGGTAGCCTTCTTGGCCACTTTGGAAAGGTGTCGTGCTTGGGCCTGCGCATTGAAGAGGACGCCCATGGGAGCAGACTGGTCAGCGAGCTTCGTGGCCCATCGAATGGCCGCCTGCTTCTTCTGAATCTTAGTCACCGTCTCGGGGGAAAAAGGCGAAGTAGGAACGCTCTGTCTTACCCTGCACATAACTAGAGCCTGCCACCACCACCGCCCGCTCCAGCTTGTCGTAAAACTCAGTGGGTGACTGGGTGGCCAAATTCATATCGATAGATTGGACCTCAGCAGCGAGTCGTTCCTGATAACGTAGGGCTTCGCTGATCGTCGTCGTGATAGGTCCACCACTGCCGCCTTCATCCGCTTCGGCCTCCGACCATTGCTTCCATGTCTTGGCTGCGTCAGCTAGCTGTTGGCGATTCCAGGTCGTGGTAGGTGCCGTAGGAGATCGCTTTGGGAAGTGCCTGCCCACTCGTACCGACGCCTCGACGATCATGTGGTCTCGAGCGGGGCCCAGGGCAAGAGGAGTGTCACGTAGCACATGAGCGCGGTCCTGAGCTCCAGTGCGCAACGACGTAGCAATGAAGTCGATTCTGGTCTCGCCCTGGCCGTCGGGGTTCCTCCATGTGGTGCTCTGTCCACGAGCACTGCCGAAGGTGTTGATCGCGCGCAAGCTGTACTGGGAGAGGACCTCGTGAAGGCGGCGCCCGTTGTCTGTCCACTGGGGGCGATACCGTCCACGAGAGCTAGCGTACCCAACCGTCGGCAGAGAAGGTGCCATACTGCCATTACTGTCCAGGGCCAGGATCACTGCGCACCGCTGTGGAATGTAGCTGAGAGCTTTGCCAACATTCTCGAAGAACTCGTCTTTAGCTTTTGTGCATGCTTTGTGTGCGGCTGCAGTGATAGGTCGAGCTTGGGGCTTGTCAGCTGGTGCGTAGCCGCAGAGAACGTAAAAGTCAATGTACTTGCCCCTCGTGATGCGGACACCGACCAGTCGCCCCAGCTGCCATCTGTGTGTAACCTTAATATCTGAGCGGAGAGCAATACGCTTGGAAATCGCTATGGCCACACCGTCTTTCAAGTGTCGTGCCGATCTCGGCGAGGGTGTAATGATGTAGTGCTCACTCTCCCACTGCTGCTCGATAGAAAGCATCGTTCCTTGTAGGGCCAGCACATCCACTCGAGCTGCAGCGGCATATCGAAGAACTTCGTCCAATCGTCCTGGCATCAGCATTGTCTCCGCGTTGTAGGACCATGTTTTGACAAAGCCTCGCCGTGGAATACAACATTCGGTAGGAAGAACCGTAGGTGAGAGAATCACTCCGTGATGCGCCGCCAGTCTGCATAGCTTCGCCACTGCGTCCTGGCCCTCGTAAAGGTCGCCCTTGAACCATACTCGCCCTCTGGCGAGGATGGTACGGCATGCGCGGTGATAACTCCGTGTGCTGTGCACTAGCTCGTCCCCGTCGTTCGTGATCATCAGCTCCAAGGGACTCCAGGCAGGACGTGCCCCCTGCCAGCGCTCGGCCTGACAGCGCAGGTGGTTCAGCACGGCGACGACAGGCAGTAGGCAAGAAACACGAATCCATATCCTCGCCATCGCACAGGCATGCTGCGTGGGGGTTTGCGACCCCACTGGCAAGTCGGTGCCTCCTGAAATCGCTCGAGCCCAGGCCTTCCGGAGGCGCTTCCCGTCATCCGCCAGCGCCCAGGGTCCGCCTGGGGCGTGGGTTCTCTTTTGAAGCCTGTGGGCCCCGCTGCACCGCCGCGCCGTCCTCTGCTGCACAGCTTAGTCCCGCAAAGTCCTCCTCCTCCTCCTCCTCCTCCTCCTCCTCCTCCTCTCCCGCGCCTCCTCCTCCTCCTCCTCCTCCTCCTCCTCCTCCCTCCCTTCTTCTCCTCCTTCTCCTATCCGCCTCCCCCCTCCTCTGTCTTCTCCTCCACGGAACGACGATCAAGACGCACGTGCTTTCTCCAGAAACCTGCTCCTCCTCCCCTGATGCCCGACGTTGCGATCACAATGCAGCTCGATCACGACCCGCTACTGAATTTTTTTGGGCGGACTCGATCTGCGAGGGCCCCAGGGCCTGTCGCCTGGCGAACGTGCCCAGTGTGAACAAGGTATAAGCGCCCGGGTCTCAGGTATCCTGGAACGCCCCCCCCCCCCACACTGGTTCGTTGGCTGCTCGGCGCCGAGCCATTGTGGCGGTGGTGGTCGGCGCGGGCCTCCTGGGCGCCAGGGTGCGACGGCGGGGGCGGGGGTGCCCCGAGGACCGCCGCGTCACACACACTGCCACCGGCGATGCGGCAGCTGCTGGCGCGCCGCCCCCCTCTTTGGTCCGCCCTGCATTGCCCCCCTCGGAGGAGAGCGAGCTGGGACAACGGTAATTGGCCTTCGGGGGGGGGCCCTCGTGAGACCTCAGCTCAGCATCTTCGAGTTCAGAAAAGCAGCACCCCTGCATGTCTGATTTCCGAGGCGCCCGCGGGGGTTCAGGATCCGCAGGATGCGTGCTGCCGGGTGGGCCCCAGCGGGAGCGCCGAATAGCCCAGTGTCGATTGGACCCGCAGGGGTAGGGTTCGCAGTTGGTTGCAGAATGGTTCTCCCCATTCCCCCCGCTCCGTATCCCCCCCCCACCGTCCCCCATCCCTCATCCCTGTTCCATCAGCGGATTTGCCCGATCGGCGCTGGACACTCCTCCGCCAGGGGGTCAGCGCCGATCCAAGAACTCCGCGTGGACCTCCGAAAGTGTTTGTTTGTGTAGTTTGACTTCCTCTATTCCCGCCGCCTTTTCCTCCTCCTTCTCTGAACCCTTTTGGGCACGCTCGCCTTCCTCCTCCTCCTCCTCCTTCTCCTCCTCCTCCTCCTCCCGTCGCCGTCGCCAGTGGCGCTGTCGCACTTGTGGTTCGGAACCAGCCAGCAGGTGCAAGTCCACCGTTATTAAATGGCTCCGCTCGCCCTGCCTTGGCCCCAGGATCGTCGCGCCCGCTGCCAGTGCCCCGCGGGAGGTGGGGCCTTGTAGGCGGGGTGTCACGGCGCATCCCTCTCATGCTATGCGGTGGTGGGAGGTGGGGGTGGGCTCTCGGAAGGAGCTGATTTTCGCCTGCTCGAGGTGCGGTGGCCTAGGCACGGACCACTTCCGCTCGACTGGCAAGCTTGCCAAAGAGTGCGAGCCTCCCACACGTACGGGGCTCCAATACTTTCAGGAGGGGAAAAAACACACAGACACAATTAATCGTCGACTCCCAGGAAAATATAGGAAAATATGGGAAGTGGTGGGGGAGACAAAAACCCAGAAAATATGGGAAAATATGGGGCATATTTTTATTTGTGTGTATTTATTTGTGTGTCCTGGGACCCCTTGATACTTGAAGGCACTCGAGAAGGGACGAGCTCCAGGCCGCACGAAACTGGCCAAGGAGGTCAATGTCCTGCGGTGATCGTGGAGGGAGCGCGCAGCGCAGAGGCTAATCTAATCTCCTCCTCCTCCTCCTCCTCCTCCTCCTCCTCCCCACCCTCCTCCTCCTCCTCCTCCTCCTCCTCTGTTTCCTCCTCCTCCTCCTCCTCCTCCTCCTCCTCCTCCTCCTCTGTTTCCTCCTACTCTCTCGTCTCCTCCTCCTCCTCCTCCTCACTCCTCTCTCTGTTTCCGTCTCCTCCCTCTTTTTTTGTTTTTCCTAATCAATCCTACTCCTCCTCCTCCTCCTCCTCCTCCTCCTCCTCCTCCTCCTCCTCCTCCTCCCCGCGCCCTGTCCCGTCCCCCGCCCCGCTGTCTTGCCAGCGTCGAGGCGTTCCAGCGACGAGGCGACAGCGGGGGCCGTGGTGGCGGCTGCGCTCCTCCCCTCCCGACGGCAGACGGAGCACGAGTGCACGCGGCCCCCTGCTCGAATAAAGGATACCCCAACGAATGCCCCCCCAAAAGCCACCCCACACACACACACAAACACCCACCACACAAACAAACAAACAAACCAAACAAACAAACACACACACACAAACCTTACCCACCACGCACGCACGCACGCACGCAACGCACGCACCACGCACGCCCCGCACCACGCACGCACCCACACACCAACCACCCACAAACCCACACACCCCCCACACACCACACACCACACACCCACACACACCCACACACCCACACACCCACACACCCACAACCCACACACCCACACACCCACACACCCACCACACCCACACACCCACACACCCACACACCCACACACCCACACCACCCACACACCAACACACCACACAACCCACACACCCACACACCCACACACCCACACACCCACAACACCCACAAGACCAACACGACCCACACGCACCCGCACCACGCATTTCGCACACGCGCACACGCGCCCACGCGCCCACGCGCCCACGCGCCCACGCGCCCACGCGCCCACGCGCCCACACGCCCACACGCCCACACGCCCACGCGCCCACACGCCCACACGCCCACACGCCCACACGCCCACACGCCCACACGCCCACACGCCCACACGCCCACACGCCCACACGCCCACACGCCCACACGCCCACACGCCCACACGCCCACACGCCCCCACGCCCACACGCCCACACGCCCACACGCCCACACGCCCACACGCCCACACGCCCACACGCCCACACGCCCACACGCCCACACGCCCACACGCCCACACGCCCACACGCCCACACGCACACGCACACGCACACGCACACGCACACGCACACGCACACAACTGCGTACACGCACGTACAAGCTAGATCAACACACGCCACACGGCACACACGACACACGCACACACGCACACACACACACCACCACCACACGCGACGCGCACGCGCACGCGACGCGCACGCGCACGCGCACGCGCACGCGCACGCGCACGCGCACGCGCACGCGCACGGCACGCACACGCACACGCACACGCACACGCACACGCACACGCACACGCACACGCGCACGCGCACGCGCACGCACACGCACACGCACACGCACACGCACACGCACACGCACACGCACACGCACACCACACACACCACACACACACGCACACACACGCACACACACGCACACACACACGCACAGACACACACACACACACACACACACACACACACACGCACACACACACACACGCACACACACACACACACACGCACACACACGCACAGACACACACACACACTCTTCCGACGCGGGAATTTATACATGACCACCGCCTGGAGGATCAATTTTCGGGGGGTTCGGCAGGCGGTGGATATAGACATTTGTGGGCCCCCAGGGGTCAACATATATCCATATCCACCGCCCGTTGGGGCACTATGCATATCCATCCAACATATCTACGTCGGCTCCCATGCGGTGGGCATGGATGAATCCCCACCTCGCAACACTGGCACCGTGGGGCAGCCCGCAAGGAAGGAGCTGGCAAGGCATCCTGTTGCTCACGGTGCGAAGCCTGCGGTAGTGAGGCCCTTGTTGCAGAGTATTTCTCGGGGCGGAGGGGGTATACCGTCGGGGACTCTTGCTTAGTGTGTCGCCCCGCCGATTCTGGTTCACCTTGCTTCGGCGCGACACGCTGACCGCGTCCCAGTCCCCGAGCGCCAAGGTCCCGCGCTCTTCCAAGTATCCCGCCCCGCGGAGCGGAGCGACACGCTATCAGCTTGCAGGGCGTGGCACATCGCTGGGGCCGCCGCCGCGACACGCTAAGCAAAAGCTCTCGGCCGTAGCCAAGACGAGGAGAAGGAGGAGTAGGAGTAGGAGGAGGAGGAGGAGGAGGAGGAGGAGGAGGAGGAGAACGAGAAGAACGAGGAGGAGGAGGAGGAGGAGGAGGAGGAGGAGACGACGCCCCATCCTTTCCACCCTCGGCGTTTTTGTCCCTGGGCTCGCAGGCCTGCCGCCGCATTTTTTCGAGGGCGCCCGAGGGAGACCATCGAGGAGGAGGAGGAGCAGGAGGAGAAGGAGGAGGAAGGTGCGAGGAGGGTCAGGAAGAGAAGAGGCACGAGAAGAGGAAACAGAGGGGAGGAGGCAGAGGAAGAACACGAGGATGAGGAGAGGGAGAAGAAGAGAGAGAAGGAAGCAGCCGAGAAGGCGAACTAGGGGAGGGAGGAGGAGGAGGAGGAGGAGGAAAGAGGAGCAGGGGGCAGCAGCGGCGGCCACAGGTGAGAGAGGGAGACAGGGTCCTGAGATCCGGCGTTGCAGCACAAACGAAAAACATTGCGAATCAACGCGACCAGAGCCCTCGACCTCGTCTCTCTGCGGCGCCCTTCGAGCCAGATCGCTCCGTGAGGGCCCGACTCCGGCCGAGCACACCTAGTGTGAACAAGTGGCGCCCCCTCGACCTGCACCTTCCGCACTCCCCGCGCGGAAGTTGCCGCTGGGATGCGGCCGCCGCAGCTGCCGCCGCGGCTTCGGCGCTGGCCACCGCTGCGCCGCACCTGCAGCGCGGCACCCGGACCCCGGACGTCGTGCTCCGTTCGCAGCGCCGACCCCCATGGGGTCTGCACGCCCCTCCTCCTCGCGAGGACCCCGGCGCCTCCTCCTGGGCCGTTCTATTCGTTGCCGACGGCCCCGCGGCCCGGCCAGGGCCCCCAGGGGGGCCGAAGGCAGCGACGGGCCTCCCGTCGCGATCTCTTTCACCACGCAGGGGGGGCGTCTCTTGGAAGGACGCCCGCGGGGCGCGCGGCGTGGGGGCGCCCGCGGGCGCCGCCGGCGTCGGCGCGCGCCGCCGCGGCGCCGGCCCGCGGGCGCCGCCGGCGGGCGCGGCGCGGCGCCGCGCCTCGCGCGGCCGCCTCGCGCTGCCCGTCGCCGGCGCCGGCGCCGGGCCGCCGCCGCTCGTCGCCGCCGCTCGTCGCCGCCGCTCGTCGCCGCCGCTCGTCGCCGCCGCTGGCCGCTCGCCGGGTGGCGCGCGGCGCACGGGTCGAGTCGGAGGTCGACGCCAGGCCCAGGCCCCCTCGCGCTGTGACAAAAATCACGGCGGGAGGTTTTTCGCTGTTCTCGGCCTCTGGGGGCCCTTGCCGGGCCTCGGGACCGTCAGAAAACGGTTCAGAACGAACAACCGGTCCCGGGGAATGGGTCGGGACCTTCTTTGTGGGTCGCGTCATGGAAAAATCATGACGTTGGGGGGTCTGGGGAGTCGTTTTACCCCAGGATCGAAGGTCTCGTCGAAGCTACGAGTGCTCAGCGACAGTTCTGCGCATGTGTCGCAGGTTCGAGAGGGGACATCCAGTTCGGGGTACACGCAAGTCAACTCTGCAGTCGATCTCGCACTCGAACGGGGGGTCGGTCCGATTCGCGCCCCGAAGCTCCTGTGCGCCGCCGTGCGCGCGTGCCACGCCCTGGGCATCCACTCCGCCAATGCGACGCTCACCGCCGAGGCGCCCCCAAGCGCGGCGGGCTGGGTCCCGCGCGCCCCCTCGTGCCAAGAGCCTTGGCATCGCTCGGGCGTGGAGGGGGCGAGGACCCTGACCTTCCAGGAGGGGAAAAAATAGCACCCGACTTAAAAACCTATCCCAAAGCTATTCTGCGTCTTGGTTTTAGGCTGCTTCGCTCAGTTTTTTAGGTTTTTAGGCCTTCAGTGCCAAAAAAATAGCTCTCTGGAAGGTCAGGGGAGGGGGAGGGGGCCGAGGAGATGTCGAGGAACGAGGGTGGAGAGGAGGATCGAGGGTCGAGGAGGGGGGGGGAGGGCGCGAGGGGGAGCGGGCTCGAGGCTCGAGGCTCGAGACGCGAGGCTGCGTTCCAGGGCGTCCTCGGCGGTCTCTCCCGGCCTCGGGGTGCTCTCCAGCGGGTGCGCCTCTCCGAGAGCGTTCTCCCGGAGGTGCCCAGAGCGTCCCGAATTCGGAGGTGAACAGACCTCCTACCCTGACACGTCGATCAGTGAATTCGCCGTTTTCGGTTCGCGAGAGGGCGTCACGGCCGTCATTTTTGCGGGTCCAGGTCCGTCGGTTTCGGTCCCCGGCCGTTTTCACTAAGGGGAGGTTTACCAAAGGGAGGCTTGTCCACCGCCGACGAGTGGCTTGGCATCGCTCGGGCGTGTGCTGTTTTTTCTTGTTGTCGGCGGGGGGCGTTGGGGAGAATCCTAGAGTATCCCAGGCCCCCTCGCGTGGTGAACAAAGAATCACGACGGCAGGCTTTTCGCTAGTTTCGGCCTCTGGGGGCTCTTACCGGGCCTCGGGACCGTGAAAAACGATTCGGGATGAAAAACCGGTCACTGGGAAAGGGGTCCAGACCTCGAGGGGTCGACGTTGCGAACAAATCACGACGTCGGGGGTCTAGGATCTTGGATCACCCTGCGAAAAATACACGCGCGAAGCTTAGAAATGCACAGGGAATGGGCGTCCGAGCGATGGCAAGGCCCCCCTCGGGTCATGAACAAGTCTCGGCCACGCGCACACGGGGGGTAGGGGGAGGGGGACGGGCTTCTCGGAAGCACCCCTGCTTCTCAGAAAGCGCGGACCTCATCTGTAGTCGTAGGGCCAGCACCTTCTGAGGAGCGGCCTCCTTCTGAGAAGCGTTCCCCCCTTCCCTCTACCCCCTTTTGTGCGCGCCGCCAACGTGACGGGAGACGTTTCGTTAATTTCGGCCCTGGCCCCCAGGGCCGTCGAAGAGCAAGCCGGGACGAGAAGCCGGTCCCGAGGGGTGGGCCCAGTCCACGTGATGGAGAAGTCACCTCGCAGGGGGTTTGGGTGGGCCGAGTCGGTCCGAGAGTATGGTCGAGATCCAGGCGTCGCAATGTCTTCGTGCCGTGCGTCTTCGCCCAGCTTCGGGCCCCCAGGACCCTCACGGGTCGATCCAGCTGGAGAGGTGCCGCGCAAAGATGGGGCAGTCAAGGAGGAGTGGGTCCCTGAGATCCGGGGGCGTCGCAGCGTTCTCACGCCAGGCGTCTTCGCCCAGTTTCAGGCCGCAGGACCCTCACGGGTCGATCCGGCTGGAGAGATGCTGCACAAAGATGGGCAGTCAAGGAGGAGGGGGTCCCTGAGATCTGGGCGTCGCAGTGTTCTTACGCCAGGCGTCTTCGCCCAGTTTCGGGCCGTAGGACCCTCACAGGACGATCCGGCTGGAGAGGTGCCGCAGAACGATGGGGTCTGGGGCTCGGATCGTTTGCATTATTTTTGAAACGTCGGATCTCAGGGAAGGAAAATCAGGGGGAGGAGGAGGAGGAGGAGGAGGAGGAGGAGGAGGAGGAGGAGCAGGAGACTCGCAGTTGTTCCCGCGCGCCCTTTCGAGGGCGAGCGAGTCGGTCAACGTGGCCACATATCCGACGACACGCTTTTGCTCGATCTCGGCGTAGCTCTTCGTTTCCTCGGGGGCCTTGTCGGACCCCGGGGCCATAAAAGATGGGCCCAGGACGAAACATTACCCGTGGAGTGCGGTCGAGACTTGTCTTTGCCGTGTGGGGCACTCAGCAGGACTGATAAGCTTCTAGCAGCTCCCTGCCAAGTCCTTGATAACCTACGCACAGGTCTTCTGTAAGTCACTATGTTGTGTACGCCGTACTTGCGAAGGTCACTGAAGTTCATTGGGTCTGGGCGTCCAGAGAAAAGTGTGGCGTTCAGCAAATGTTTGGCTTTCAGATTTTTCCGGGCGTTTAGGAGCACGAAGAAGTGTTTGACAAGGAAGAAGACCGGTTCAACAGACGACTGGTTCAACAGGGACCGGTTCAACAGACGACCGGTTCAACAGACACCGGTTCAACAGACGACCAGTTCAGCAAGGACCGGTTCAACAAAGACCGGTTCAACAGGACCGGTTCCGCAGAACCGGTTCCACGGAACCGGTTCCACAGGACCAGTTCCGCAGGACCGTTACCACAGAACCGGTTCCACAAGCCCGGTTCCACAGGACTGGTTCCACAGGACCGGTTCCACAGGACGGGTTCCACAGAGGCGATTCCCTCCTGCTACTCTCTCTCATTATACTGCTGCTGCTGTTGCTGCTGCTGCTGCTCCTCCTCCCCCTCTTCTTCCTCCTCCTCATCCATCCCTCTCTGCCCTCCCGCCCTCCCCCATTCCTCGTTGCCGCTACGTCCCCCCGCCCCACATTCCTCATCCCTCCCTACTTCCTCCTCCCCTCTCCTCCCTCATCCATCATCGAGGGCCACCCACCCGACCCGTCCTGCCCGACCCGACCCGTCCCGGGTCCGCCCGCCCGACCCGTCCCGCCCGTTAGGGTACTCGCGTGCCAACTCGATGGCGCATCATACTTTAATGTCCTGCCCGCCCGACCCGACCCGTCCCGCCCGTTAGGGTCCGCCCGCCCGACCCGACCCGTCCCGCCCGTTAGGGTCCGCCCGCCCGCCGGACCCGTCCCGCCCGTTAGGGTACTCGCGTGCCAACTCGATGGCGCACCATACTTTAATGTCCGCCCGACCCGACCCGACCCGCCCGTTAGGGTCCGCCCGCCGGCCCGTCCCGCCCGTCAGGGTACTCGCGTGCCAACTCGATGATGCACCATTATTTTATGTCCCGCCCGCTCGACCCGACCCGTCCCGCCCGTGAGGGTCCGCCCGCCCGACCCGACCCGTCCGCCCGCCCGCCGGACCCGTCCCGCCCGTTAGGGTACTCCGTGCCAACTCGATGATGCATCATACTTTCATGTCCCGCCCGCCAGACCCGACCCGACCCGCCCGTTAGGGTCCGCCCGCCCGACCCGACCCGTCCCGCCCGTTAGGGTCCGCCCGCCCGACCCGTCCCGCCCGTTAGGGTACTCGAGTGCCAACTCGATGGCGCACCATACTTTAATGTCCGCCCGACCCGACCCGACCCGCCCGTTAGGGTCCGCCCGCCGGACTCGTCCCGCCCGTCAGGGTACTCGCGTGCCAACTCGATGATGCACCATTATTTTATGTCCCGCCCGCTCGACCCGACCCGTGAGGGTCCGCCCGCCGGACCCGTCCCGCCCGTTAGGGTACTCGCGTGCCAACTCGATGATGCATCATTACTTTACTGTCCCGCCCGCCGACCCGACCCGTTAGGGTCCCCGCCCGTCCCGCCCGTTAGGGTCCGCCCGCCCGACCCGACCGTCCCGCCCGTTAGGTACTCGCGTGCCAACTCGATGGTGCATCATTCTTTAATGTCCCGCACGCCGACCCGACCCGTCCCGCCCGTTAGACCCGTCCCGCCCGCTAGGTACCGCGTGCCAACTCGATGATGCACCCCGCCCGCCCGACCCGACCCGTCCCGCCCGTTAGGGTCCGCCCGCCCGCCGGACCCGTCCCGCCCGTTAGGGTCCGCCGGGCCGCCGGACCCGTCCCGCCCATGAGGGTACGACCGTGCCAACTCGATGGCGCATGATACTTTAATGTCCTGCCCGCCCGACCCGACCCGCCCGCCCGTTAGGGTCCGCCTTCCCGACCCGACCCGTCCCGCCCGTTAGGGTCCGACGGCCCGCCGCACCCGTCCCGCCCGTTAGGGTTTCCGCGTGCCAACTCGATGGTACATCATAGTTTAATTTCCCGCCCGCCCGACCCGACCCGACCTTTCCCGTTAGGGTCCGCCCGCCCGACCCGACCCGTTTCGCCCGTTAGGGTCCGCCCGCCCGCCGGGACCGTCTCGCTTGTTAAGGTACTCGCGTGCCAACTCGATGGTGCATCATTCTGTAATTTCCCGCCCGACCCGGCCCGACCCGCCCGTTAGGGTCCGCCCGACCCGACCCGACCCGTCCCGCCCGTTAGGGTCTGCGGGCCCTCCGGACCCGTCCCGCCCGTTTGGTTATTCGCGTGCCAACTCGATGATGCATTCTGTTTGAATGTCCCGCCCGCCCGACCCGAGCCCGACCCGGTTCCGGGGAAGCGGTTCCGGGGAAACGGTGCACCGGGGAAACGGTCCAGGGGAACTGCACCCTGGAAGACAAGAGAGAGTGTCTAAATTGTCGGCTCTCCCGTGCGGGAGGTCCTACACATTCTGCGAGTCTAAATTCTTCGCGATATAATGCAAATTACAATATTTTCTGAACGCATGTGTTAGCAAATTTAGACACGAATGTGAATTTAGACACTTTCAGAAATTTAAACACGAATACACATTATTTATACACGATTTAGACACGTTCTGGTATATTTAGACACGAATTTAAACACGGCTCTGATTTAGACACGATTTAGACACTATTTAGACATGTCCTGCGTCGAAGCAAAATTGGCCCGCTGAATTTAGACACCTCGTTAGACACGGCGCGCCCTAGAATTTCATCACAAGTCTGACGATTTTTCCATTGCTGCATGCATGTGCTGCTTCACTTTGTCGACCGCGCGCGCTAGAAATTGTGGCGTCGATGCGCGCGCTGACGACGAGTGCGATCGAAGCGAGCGCAATAGCATCGCGCGCGGCGGGGATAAGGGGAAGCATATAGCTTTGAATTGGGCAAAGATATAGAGGAGGCGGGCGGGAAGGCGGCAGGGAATTAGCACATGATGCGAATATGAATGAGAAGGGCGGGCGGGGACAAGCAGAAGGGGCAGGAGGCGGAGGAGGACGCGTAGGTGGGCGTCGAGGAGGGCAGGGGGAGGAGTTGAGTGCAAGGAAGGCCTGGGAGGAGCTGCGAACTTATGGCGGGGGAGGGTGAAGGAGGAGGTGGAAGGCGCAGAGGGCGGAGATTGGCGAGAAAGCAGGGTGGACAGGATGAGGATGCTGACGACGATATTGAGTGAGCGGGGGTGGGGAAGAGCAGCAATGAGAGGAATAGGCCCACCAACGCGCCCGCTCCAGTAGAGCTCCCAAAAGAACCCCCAATGGAGCCCCAAGAAGCGAACATCATTGATTTCCCGTCGGTTTTTGACAGATTTCCGCGTTCTCCCTTTTCCGTGCTCCCGACAGCCTTGCCAACCCGATATGCCCACAATATCGCCCCAAGACCCAAGACAGCCCAAGAGGGCCCCAAGAGGGCCCCAATACGGTCCAAAAAGGCCCGAAGACGGCCCAGGAGGCCCCCCCAAGATGGCCAAGAGGCCCTCAAGAGAGCCCCAAGAAGGGCTCCAAAGGAAAAAGGCGAATCGGAATCTCGAGCCGTTCCCCCAAACCGAGCCGTCGAGACCGTCAGCAAGCCCTCAAGGAGGTCCCCCCAAAGACCCATGAGCTTGCGAAGACGTCCCCAAGAAGCCCCAAAGGGCCTCCACAATGCTTTCAAGAGGCCCCCGATAGCCCTTTGCTTCACGCACTTGGGAATATGCTTCCAGGGTCGGCGGCACCGGCCGTAACGCCTTCGCAATGAACCCACCAACGCGCCCTAATACTGACGTGTTCGATCATGAAATGGCGAATCGATGATGAGCCAGGCTCCTCCTCTATCCTCCTCCTCGATCCTCGATCGTCCTCCTCGGTTATCCTCAATGCTCGACCCTCGATACTCATCGTTCTCTTCCTCGATCCTCAACCTCCTCCTCGACCCTCGAATTCGAGATCATCCTTTTCGATATTGTTCCTAGATCCTCGATCCCACATTTCTCCTCCATCCTCTTCATCCCCCTCGATGCTCCTCGATTGTCGACCCTTATCTTCGGTCCTCCTCCTCCTCGATCCTCGATCCTCTTCCTCCTCCTACTCCTCCTCCTCCTCCTCCTCCTCCTCCTCCTCCTCTTCGGTCCTCCTCCTCGAAATCCGGCGCTCGATCCTCAATGGCCCCAAGAGCGCCCAAGAGCGCTCCGAGAGCGCCCCACGGGGGGGGGAATTAAAGAACCCCTCTTTGTTTTTATTGATCGATGTCCTCCAAGATGGCCCCAAGAGGCGCCCAGGAGGCCCCAATATTGCCCCAAGAGGCCTTCAAGAGGCCCCCAGGAGGCCTCCAAGAGGACCCCAAGCGGCCCCTTCCGAGGCACCCAAGACGCCCAAGAGCCCCCCAGGACCGCCAATAGACCCCCAAAACGTCCCAAGAGGCCTCCAAGAAGCGCCCAAGAGATATCCCAAGGGGTTCCGAGGGGCATCCAAGAGACCTCTGGCCCTTGTGCCTCCCCCTCATCCCATTCATCATCCTCCCCCTCATCTCATTCATCTTCCTTCTCCTCCCTCCCTCATCCGTCCATCCAGCATCCTCCTTCTCCTCCTCCCTCCTTCGAATGGTTCGGCTGTCCCCCTCTTTGCTCCCGCACTTCCCTGATGACCTCAACTCGCCTGGACATCGTTTCTGGATGGGCTGGTGGTGATACGCGAAGCGTTTATTTAGAATTTGTATATAGTTTAGACACGACGTTGCACATCATTTAGACACGATTTTCATTGATTTAGACATGGTTTTGCACACATTTATACACGATTTAGACACGATTTAGACACTTTTGGTTAGACACGGATGGACTTTTTAGACACGGGTAGTATTTAGACACTATTTAGACACTCGGGCACCGGGCCTGCACGAGAATGCGATAGACACGCGGGTGTCTAAATCAAGCCCGATTCGCTGAAAGTAAGCCCCCGCTGCAGCGATGACGCCTTAGACACGCCGCGCGTTTCCCCGCAGCCATGGCTGCGGGGAAACGGTTCTGGGGAACCGGCTCCGGGGAAACGGATCGGGGGAAACGGTTCCGGGCAAGCGTTCCCGGGGAAACGGAACCGGAAACGGTCCCGGGGAAACGCTCCTCCCGGGAAGCGGTCCCCGGGGAAGAGGTCTCTGGGGAAACGGTCCTCCGGGGAAACGGTCCCGGGGAAGCGGTTCCAGGGAAACGGTTCCCGGGGAAACGGTTTCGTATCGTTTGACAATAGTTCGGGCTCTCACGCAAAGCGCATCAGCACCAAGGGGAAATACGCTGGTTGTGGTCAATCGATTGACTCTCCCTTGCGCCTTCTCACGAATTGAGCTTAGCGCCCCCCCCCACACAGTAGCAACGCAAACCAATAATTCAGCGAAGCTCGCCGAGAAGAGACGTCCAATGGCGACGTGGGGGCTCTCCTCCTCGTCGATTCTCCTCAATCCTCCGCCACCTCCTCGAGCCTCGATCCTCGATCCTCGATTCCCGATCCTCCTCAATCATTCTCCTCCCTCGACCCAAGTAAGGACTAGTTCAAACTCGCATGCCAGCAAGCAAACACACAAACTCGCAAGCAGGCAAGAAACGCAACAATGCATGGAGTCCGCGCGCATACCTATAAGAACGCATGCGACAACTCAACATCGCGAAAAGGGCCAGGCTGTAGGTGGAACCGCTGTTGCCATATGCTACACAACGCTTCCCATGCGGCACTATATTGACAGGTGCCGTCGAACTCTTTCCCCAATTGGAGCTTGGCGTTAAGTGAAAGTATGGCGTTCAGATAAGTGTTTGGCGTTCGGGTAAACGTCGTGCGTTCCGAAAACGTTCGGCGTTCGTCTTAAGTCACTTCTAAGTGCTCATAAGTCCTTGCTAACACTAGCGCGCGCTCTAGCTGGGACCGCGGATTGCACAACATCGCATCGGGTGGATGTCACGGTCCGTCTCCCATTGGCTTTTCATCCAGGGTCGTTTTTTGACGGCCTTGAGGCGCGGTAAGGGGGCGCAGAAGCCAAACGTAAGCAAAACAGTTTCCGTCGTGATTTTGTTCATAACGCCAAGGGGCTTGGGTGTGGATCACATCGCGGATAGCAACCCAAAGTTTCTTCAATGCTTTCTTGAACACTGGATGTTGTTCGACATGCTCATGCGCTGGCACTTCTGAAGCATCTTGCTTTTCCACCAGTGAATTAACAGTGGCTGGTATCACCCACTGGTAGCTTAACGACATCCCCGAAGGCACTCTACTGTTATTGTTTTATCGTTGCGTTCGCGTTGGCTTGTGTTCCAGTGGATGCCGGATTTGCCAATGAATTTCCGCCGTTTTCTTGTGGTCTCTAGGATCGACTCTCAGATCATTCATTGTTGCAAAAAACTTTGGAGTGTGGGGAGCAGTTCTGCGCATCGCCCACGGCGGAAGATGGGCCCTTGCCCTGATCACCATCACTCATCCTCATCCTCCCCACCCCCTGCCCCTCCAAAGGCATCTCTCTTCGTGTTTTCCCTGGCCCTCATGATCCTCCCCCTCCTCGTCTGCTGCTGGAAAAGCCATGATGAGGACGACGGGGGCGTCGTTGATGTAAATGGGACTTGCGATAGAAGGGAGAACAGAAGGAATACGGCCAGACAAATGGAGATGGCGAGGGAAGCGAATCAGGTCAGGCATAAGGTAATCAGGAAAAGATGAGATGATGGTGAGGGGGAGACAGAGGGGGAAGAATGTGAGTGTTTTCCCTGGCCATCGTGATCCTCTCTCTCCTCGACTTCGACCCCCTCCTCGTCTGCCAGTTTTGACGAGCCATGCAGAGGACAGCGAGGCCGACGAAGGTGTGAATGAGAATTGCCGGAGGAAGGAGTGCGGCAATGGAAACGGAGATGGCGAGGGAAGCGAAGCAGGCCAGGCATAAGGTAATCAGGAAAAGATGAGATGACTGTGAGGGGAAGACAGAGGAGGAAGAATGAAGAATGTGAGTGATGATGGGGGCGACGACGAGAACGGAGGAGTGGTCATGAGGGCAGTGGCGTGCAAGGAGGAGCCTGGGGAGGACTAGGGGATGCTAATCGAGCGGTTGCGAACAACATCGAGGAAGTATGGGAGGTCGTGGGGCGGGCGCTTGGCGAGGACCTGGGGTGGGCCAAGGATGGTGTGACTAGGATGATGTTGCACTACTCCATCTCCTCTTTCGTCACGCCAGATTTGTCCTCTTCCGCGCATCCTTCCCTCGTCATCCTCCTCGCCATCGCCGTTCAAGTCGCATTCTATCGTCGCGTCCCTTCTCCTCGACTTCCACCGGTATTTCAACGTCACCCACCAGAAAATTATCCCGGCAAAGCAACCTAACAGCGATGTGTAGAAGCATATCTGAAAGCATTCCCCTTAAGATTCAGATGAAAATCCAGTTGTCGAATTCTGCTGTTCTCGCAGTCGTAGTCGCATTCGCGATGACAGTCGCAGCGGCAACGGCAGTCGCAGTCACAGCCTCAGCCTCAGCCTGCCTCCTCCTCCTCCTCCTCCTCTTTCTCCTGCTCCTCCTCCTCCTCCTCCTCCTCTTCCTCCTGCTCGTCCTCGTTCTCGTCCTCCTCGTCTTGCTCGTCCTCCTCCTCCTGGTGCTCTCTCCTCCTCCTCCTCCTCCTCCTCCTCCTCCTCCTCCTCCTGGTGGTCCTCGTTCTCCTCCTCCTGGTGCTCTCCCCCCCCCTCCTCCTCCTCGTCCTCCTCCTCCTCCTCCTCCTCGTCCTCCTCCTCCTCTTCCTCCTCCTCCTCCTCCTCCTCCTCCTCCTCCTGGTAGTCCTCCCCCTCCCCTCCTCCTCCTCCTCCTCCTCCTCTCCCTGGTCGTCCTCGTTCTCGTCCTCCTCGTCTTGCTCGTCCTCCTCCTCCTGGTGTTCTCTCCTCCTCCTCCTCCTCCTCCTCCTCCTCCTCCTCCTCCTCCTGGTGGTCCTCGTTCTCCTCCTCCTGGTACTCTCCCCCCCCCTCCTCCTCCTCCTCCTCGTCCTCGTCCTCCTCCTCCTCCTCCTCCTCTTCCTCCTCCTCCTCCTCCTCCTCCTCCTCCTCCTCCTCCTCCTCCTCCTGGTACTCCTCCCCCTCCCCTCCTCCTCCTCCTCCTCCTCCTCTTCCTGGTCGTCCTCCTCCTGGTCGTCCTCCTCCTCCTGCTCGTCCTCCTCCTCCTCCTGCTCGTCCTTCTTCTCCTGCTCCTCCTGCTCCTCGTCCTGCTCCTGCTCGTCCTCGTCCTCCTGGTCTTGCTCGTCCTCCTCCTCGTCGTGCTCTTGCCCCTGCTGAAAATGTGGCCCAGGAATGGGAGTTCTGGGAAGTCGAAGAGCACGAAGTTGCCTACAGTTGGCTACGGGCATTCAAAATGTGGCCCGGGAATGGAGTTCTGGGAACTCGAAGAGCACGAAGTGGCCTACAGTTGGCTCCGGGCATTCAAAATGTGGCCCGGGAATGGAGTTCTGGGAACTCGAAGACCACGAAGTGGCCTACAGTTGGCTCCGGGCATCCAAAATGTGGCCCGGGAATGGAGTTCTGGGAACTCGAAGAGCACGAAGTGTGTGACTGTTGCATCCGGTTATTCTAAATGTGGCCCGGGAATGGCGTTCTGGGATGTCGAAGAGCACGAAGTGTGTGACTGTTGCATCCGGTTATTCTAAATGTGGCCCGGGAATGGCGTTCTGGGATCTCGAATGTGTGACTGTTGCATCCGGTATTCAGAATGTGGCCTGGGAAGGAGTTCTGGGAAGTCGAAGAGCACGAAGTGTGTGACTGTTGGTGAAAAACGAGCCCGGCACCTGCCGCCCGGCAACTCCCAACACCTGCCCGGACCCCCCTGTGGAGTGATCTGCTGCTCTCTTTTGATCCCACTAGAAACCTATCAGTCTTCGCTGTTAGGTAAAAAGACAGATCCACCAACAAACCCACATCGCAACCACCAGAAAGTCATAGTATGCATCATGGTTGCGCCCGTTGCCTTGTTGATCAGGTTGGTCATTATTTCTGTCACGCGTTAATTACCCGTTATGTTTCATGCGATGAATTGCCGTGTCTTTCTCGACCTCATTTCCATTCCTCCCGTTCAAACTATCGGCTTCCTCGGCGTGATTGCCATCCGTGCTCCTCGTGCCCCACAAGTTCTTTTGTCGTCATCCTTCCTGCCCCTCATGTCGATTACCCTTTGCTCACCTTCCGTGCCTCCTGAGCAGTACTGGAGTTGAAGCCGAACGATGAGGTGTGACTGGAACGGCGATGACGAGGATGATCACGAGGAAGAAGGCACGGAAGGCGTGACGGAAGAGGAGGAGAAGGAGTGTCCTGAACGCCATCCTCTTCACACCGTCCTTGGCCCCCCTGGTCCTCGCCAAGCACCCAACCCCCGACCTCCCACTCTTCATCGACATTGTTCGCCACCGCTCCCCTAGCACCCCCCCCGCGTCTTAATTCTCTCCAAGCTCCTCCTCGCACGCCCCCACTCTCATGATCACACCTCCGTTCTCGTCGTCGCCCCCATCATCACTCACATAATTTCCCCTCTGTCCCCCCCTCATCATCTCATCTTTTCCTGATTACCTTATGCCTGACCTGCTTCGCTTCCCTCGCCATCTCCATTTGCCTGGCCGTATTCCTTCTGTTCTTCCTCCTGTCGCAAGTCCCATTTACACCAACGACGCCCTCGTCGTCCCCACCCTGGCTTTGCCAGCAGCAGACGAGGAGGGGGAGGAGCATGAGGGCCAGGGAAAACACGGAGGGATATGCCCGAGGATGGGGCAGGGGGAGGGGAGGATGAGGACGAGGGATGGTGATCAGGGCAGTGGCCCATCTTCCGCCGTGGGCCGTGCGCAGAACTGCTCCCCACACTCCAAGGTTCATGTCTGCCACAAGGAATTGTTTGAGCGTCGGTGACAGAAACCACCGGCAATCGTGACATCCTCCTTCGCACATCCACTGGTATTCATGTTTAGCGGTGAGCGTTTTTGCTGTTCGTCGCTTGAGCTCTGCCTCTGGCAAGCAGCCGGCATCCAGAAAACAGGCCCACGCGAACGCAAAGTTTAGCGAGTAACAGGAAAGAGCCTGCGGGAGCTGGGCCCGGAACGACCATCGACCCCCAGAGAAACGGCCAGGACGGTCGAAGACGGCCCAAAAATTACCGCCGTGATCTGATTCCATGACGCGAGCATGTGTGGCCTGCACCTTCCGCACCTTCCGCGCGGCAGTTGCCGCGCTGCCGCGGCCGTCGTTGCGGACGCAGCGGCGGCCAGCGCCGAGGCCGCGGCGGCGGCCGCAGCGGCCGCCGCGGCTGCATCGCGGCTGCACCTTCCGCGCAGAGGGTACCGAAGGTGCATATCGGGGGTGAGGCGCCTCCCAACCCGCGTACTTGCTGAGACTGCTCGGGGGGCCTGTTGAGGCCAGCCGGGTCTGCCCGGGGGGGGGGCCGGCTGTGCGCAACCCGCAGCTTCACCACTCCTCGTTTCTCGCACTCCGTGGCAAAATCCTCGAGCCTCGTGCCTCCTCGAGCCTTGATTCCCCCCAATAGTCTCGATCCTCGAGCCTCGTGCCTCGAGCCACCTCCCCTCGAGCCTCGCTCCCTCGAGCCCCGCTCCCTCCGCGGCCCTCGAGCCTCGAGCCTCGCGCCGCCCCTCGAGCCTCGCGCCCCTCGAGCCCCGCGCCCCTCGAGCCCCGCGCCCTCCCGCACCCCCGAGCCTCGCGCCTCGAAGGGCCCCCCCCCTCTCCTCCCCGCGCCGCCCCCAGAGGCTCGAGGCCCGAGGGCCGCAGGCCCCCCTGGCGGGCCAGGGCCCCCCCCCCTCCTCCTCCTCCTCCTCCTCCTCCTCCTCCTCCTCTCTCCTCCTCCTCCTCCTCCTCCTCCTCCTCCTCCTCCTCCTCCTCCTCCTCCTCCTCCTCCTCCTCCTCCTCCTCCTCCTCCTCCTCCTCCTCCTCCTTCCTCCTCCTCCTCCTCCTCTTCCTCCTCCTCCTCCTCCTCCTCCTCTCCTCCTCCTCTCCTCCCCCTCCTCCTCCTCCTCCTCCTCCTCCTCCTCCTCCTCCTCCTCCTCCTCCTCCCCTCCTCCTCCTCCTCCTCCTCCTCCTCCTCCTCCTCCTCCTCCTCCTCCTCCTCCTCCTCCTCCTCCTCCTCCTCCTCCCTAGCCGTTCTGGCTCAGGCTGTTGTGGCCTGAGCTTGCAAGCGCGTTCTTCAGAGCGGCTCGCGCTTGTGAGCCATCCTTTCTTTCTTTCTTTCACGGAGAGGAGCCAGCGACCGCACCTCGAGCGGCGCATGGTTCCACAGCCCGATGTGCTGCCAGGCGCGCGCACCCCCTACTGGGGGTGCTCCTGCGGCTGCTGGAACAACTGGGCGAATCGAGTCAAGTGCAGGAGCTGCGGGGCATCGGCACCTGCGAAGGTGGTCCAGGCGGCGCGCAGGGCTGCCGCGGCTGCCAAGAGCCCCTCGGTCTCGGTCAAGCAACGTTCTCAGGGCGCCTGGGCCGACGGGCCGCCTGGAGGGGCAGTCGCGGCCGAGCAGGCGAGGCTCATCCAGGAGTTGCGTGTCAAGGTGGCGGAGCTCAGCGGCAAGCCGGCGCCGCCAGCGCCCCCTTGGCACCAGCAGCCTGCGGGCGCCAAGGCGAAGGGCAGTGGCAAGGGGCAGGGCCCAGCTGGAGGCGGTCCGCCGAAGGCCAAGGGCGAGGCGCCAGCGGCTGCTGCAGGGCTCTCTCATGAGCTGGTGGCGGAGTTCCTCAAGAGTGAGGGCCTCGAGGACGCCCATGCTGCGGTCTTGGCGGCCGCGCAGACCAAGGCTGTGGCGCCGCCCAAGCCGCCCACCACCATGTCGGCCTGGTGGAAGGTGGAGAACCTCAAGAAGAAGATCCAGAAGGCAGAGGCCCGCTGCGTCGACATCAATGAGCAGAGGGCAGCCCTCGATGAGGAGCTGGACGGCATCCAGAAGGGGATCGACCAGGCCAAGGCGGACCTCGTCGCAGCCCGAGGTGTGCTGGCGAAGCTCCAGGCAGGAGAGCACGAGAACCCTCTCAAGGTGCTCACGGCGGGGCTGGAGCCTGCGGTGCTGTCCACGCAGGAAGGCAAGGACGCCCTTGCTGTCCTTGAAGAGCTCCAGCGCAAGGCGGCTGCGGATGCGGAGGCAGCCAAGCAGGCGGCCGAGGATGAGGAAGCTCGCCCAGGCCCTCCTGGCGATCATGGTGCTGATGCTGGGGGTCAGGCAGGGGATGCCCCTGGGAATGGAGGCGAGCACCAGGCCGTCCCCATGGACGAGTCCGACATCCTGGAGGCTGACTTCCAGGAGCCCCTCAAGCGTGCCATGGACGGCGAGGGGGACACGTCTGCAGCCGTGGCCAAGCTGCTCGCCGAGCACACGGCCAAGAAGGCGCGGCGAGGGTGACGGCCGAGTGCGGGTTGATGCAGACCCAGTGGCGATCAGTGCTCCCGTGCCAGCGGCGAGGGCGGGCCTCGGCATGGCCGACCTCGACGCGTTCACAAGGGGCAACATGATCGACTTCGACTGGGAGCAGGCGACGGGGTTCGCAGTCCCAGTGCTGAGGGACGACCTCGTCTTCGACACGGAGCTGTTCCGCCAGTTCGACGGGGTCGGTCTGGACCCACGGCAGTGGCCTCGCCTGGGCCACGAAGCTTCGGACAGAGACGGACGGTCTCGCGGAGCTGCCCCCCCTCGGGTCGAGGACCCTCGAAGAGGGTCAGGGCCAGGGACATCGCCTTCTGGGTCGACCTCGACCCCGACAGCATCACTGTCTCTTATGTCGCGCGAGGTGGGACCCCTCGGTCGCAACGGGGCTGGGGGCCTTCCCCGCGAGTCCACATCTCCTACGGGTACCACCTCGGGGTCGGCGGCTCCCGCGTCTTCGGGCACCGCGTCGGGAGGAAGTACCAGGACGTCTGGAGGCGCACCTGTGGAGCGGATAGGCCCGCGCCACCTCTCCTCCCCACCTGTTCATGGGCATGGTGAGTTGCAGGCTTGCGTCGCATCTGGAAGTGATGGGCCTTGTGTTCTCGGTGGAGGCCTGGGCGATTTCATGGAAGGATGTGGCGGTCTGCCTCCACCTGCGGTAGGGGCAGCGGAGTGTCAAGCTAGCCCTGACGGTGCCCAAGGAGACTTGCCCTCTGAGCGGAAAGGGCTACACCATCTCTCGTCCCCACCTGGCGATGGACGCGGAAAGGGAAAACTATGTCAGGACGGCGTGGCTCGTGGAGTCGGCCACTCGGTCACGATCGTCAGCGATCTGATCATTTTTGGAGTGAATGCGAACACGTGGGACTCGTTCACTAATGTGGTTGACTGGTGTAGGGACCAAGAAGCGAACCTCTTTGGGGTGGAGTCGGCTTCAGGCGAACCAGTCAAGCCGCATGTGATCTGCGTACAAGAGACTCGGCTGAAGGAGAAGGGTAAGTTGGACTCCGCCTATGGCTGGGGTGATCGCCGCTCCTTCGCGTTTTCTCTAGGACCAGCAGCGTCTACAGGGCCAGGTCCGACGCAGTCCACGGCAGGAGTAGGTTTTGCAGTGGCCAGCTCGCTGGCGCCTTCTAGTGTGCCAAGGCCACCCGAGTTGGAACCTTTCAAGTCGCGAGTGGCAAGCAGGCACATCAACGTAGGACTTCCAGGCGGGTTGATGGTCTTCTCGGTCTACCTCTACACCAGCATTGGAGTCGCAGGGGACAACGTTGAGGTATTGAACACTCTCGGAGAGTACATCAAGTCCCTCACCTGCCTCTGGATTGTGCAAGGGGACTGGAACCTCACTCCTGAAGAACTCGAAGCATCGGAATGGGTGTCCAAGGTTGGGGGATGTATGTTTACGACGGGCCACGCTACGTGTCGATCAGGGCCCGCTCCAGGATCCAGTTCAGGGCCCGAGGAGGAGGTCGACAGGAAGGATGAGCGGGAGATCGATTTCTTCGTGGGGTCCAGGTGTTTAGGGCACTGCGTCAAGGAGGTCCTGGCGTTCCCTGCAGCCCCCTCGTGGCCTCATATGCCTGTGGGTATCGTTGTCAAGAACCTGGCCCCGTCGACGGTCGTCCCGAAGCAGGTTAGATATGCGCAGTTCCCCTTGGACATGCTCGTGTGTCCTCGGAGGCTCCCTACGGAAGGCACGTGGTCTTGGGAAGTTGGAGGAGGCTCGCACTGTTTGGGGTCCATGGTCAGGGAATGGTTCACCCAGGCTGAGGGCTGGCTCGTGCAGTTCCACGACCTAGACAGTGCTAGCGTGGCCAGGACGTGTGGAAGAGCTGGGGGCCCTAAGGTCACAACGATTCCCCTCGAGACGGTTTGGGACCGAGAGTCTAGGAGAAGATATTCAAAGCGGACCACCAGTTGGATGTCCTTCGAGGCGTTGGCTCGTCGAGCAGCTGCAGTTGGCCAAGATATGCTAGGCGCCAGAGCTCGCGGTCTTTTTCATGAATGGTGTGCCGCCCTGTTCGGGATGATCTCGGCGCTGGAGGCGCCAGACGAAGGCGCGAATGTCCGATTTTTGGTCAGCCTAGTTGAAGGGATATCCATGGGGCTCAGAGATGAGTTAGAAGGGCTGTTCGGGCAGTTACGAGAGTATGTAGAAGGCCTGCGAAAGTCGGACGCCAAGGAGTCCCTATCGGAGTGGAAGGAGTGGGCTAAGTCGTCAGTGCAGCGGGGAGGGAAGGCAGCGCATGCTTATTCCAGGGTCTCTCGCGCAGACAGGACGGTCCCGTTCAGTGTCGTAGACGACCACGGCCGCTTACCAGTCAACGGTGAGCTTGCGCTCCCCCAGCTTCTAGATCAGTGGCTTCCCCTCTGGCACAAAGAAGGCAGGCTCAGCAAAAATCACCCAGCTCATTGGGATGTGTTGGGACAAGAATTGCCACCTATCTCTCTGGAGCAGTTGAGGCGTGTGTGTAACTCGTATGGGGAAGGGGCTGGTCTTGGGTGGGACTCCTTCCATCCCCGCCAGATCTTGGTTCTTCCAGAGGAGTATCAATTGCGTGTTATCGACGTTCTTCGCTCGTTCGAAGATCGACCCTGTGTGATTGCAGAGTTTTTGACGAATATCATCTTCCTCGACAAGCCAGATGGTGGAGTACGCCCGATAGGATTATTGTGCATGTTCACCAAGATCTGGTCGAAGTGCCGTCAAAACATCTGCCGTGCCTGGGAACAGGCCCACGAGCAGGCCTTCTTCTGGGGCGTCGGGGCCACGTCTACCTGCGAGCGAGCAGGATGGGTCCACAATATGCTGGCCCATTTCGGGAAAGTCCTGGGGACCTCGGCGGCGACGGTGCTTCTGGACCTTAAGAAGTTCTATGAGCACATCGACCATATGGACTTGTATCGTGCGGCGTGCCAGCATGGTTTCAATTTGAAGCTCCTGCGAGGGCTGTGTGTGATTTATGCAGGGGATAGGATGCTGCACTATGGAGGGGCGGTATCTAGGAAGGTGCAAGGTAATGGGGCAGTTATTGCAGGGTGCTTAGCAGCTACCACGCTTACGAAGTTGCTTTTGTTATCGCCGCTCTCGGCCGCGCAGTCTGGCCGGCCGCAGTTGTGCATCCGAAACGTGATTGACGATATCGCGCTGCAGATTGTTGGTCCGCAACAGCTCATTGCACCGCAGCTCGCCGCAGGTGTGCAGTCCCTGTTGTCCAGTTTCTCGGAGCTCGAGCTCCCCGTCTCGGAAAAGTCGAAGTACATGACTAGCGACTCGGATTTGAATGAGGCCTTGCAGCCCCTGTGGGACCTCCCGAAGGAAAGCAAGGTGGACCATGCAAGGAACCTCGGCACCGACGCGGTGATGGGGTCCCTACGGAGGGTTCAGATCACTCGGAACAGGTGGGACAAGGCCAGAGGGAGGACGATTAAGATTAAGAAGCTCAGGGAGGCGGGGGCCAACGCGGGGTTCATTCAACGTGGAGGCCCTACGGCGTCGGCTCTATGGGGGTCCAGCATCATGGGGATTCCTTCGACCCAACTGCATCGTCTTCGATTGGGAGCTGCTGGAAGTCTCGGGAAGGTCCCCAAGGGCTCCACGGTCGGGCTCCGTCTCTTGAGCTATGCTGAAGGGGTCCGAGTGGACCCGCTGCTGTTGAACATCGGGATGGTTGTGTTCCAATGGGCGGCGGCGGTCTGGGAGTCGTTTCCGAAGCTTCCTGTTTTGGAACGGTGTCTTGAAGGAGCCCTGGGCCGTCTCGAAGGAGTCCAATCACCTTGGAGGCAAGCAGCAGCCCCAGCTGAAGTAGCCGTGCTCAGTCTTCGCAGGATAGGCTGGAGTTTGCGGTCAGGTGCGTGCATGGTCACGGATCGGCAGGAAGCACGAGACCTTCGTGTTTTACCTCCAGCGCTCGTTCAGGAGCTAGCAGTTGCAGGAGCCAGGCGAGCCTCTGATCGCCAAGCGCTTTTTTGTCGTGAGCCCAAAGCCAGGTGGAATATGCCGATATTTTGGGCAGGACTTGAGGGGCTCCTGCACCGAACCAAGGGATTCTGGACGAAGAGGTTTCAGAGGACGTTGAGATCCTTGGTCTCTGGAGGACACTGGCCACAAAGTCGGCTTCACCACCATGGACTTGTTGGCTCAGCGAGGTGTCTTGTATGTGGTGATCCCGAAGGGTCCTTGTGGCACAGGGCATACGAGTGCCCGAAGCATGCAGGGCTCAGGCGTGAATGGGTTGACGACTTCCACAGGACGAGGGCTCGCAGGGTCCGCGAATGGGGGTACGACGAGGGGGAGAGGTTTGCGAGAGGCCTGTTCCCGTCGCCAGAGTTGGTCTTCCCCGTCGTGACCGAGGCCCAAGAGACCATCTGGTGGCACAACAGACCTGAGTCAGGGCTCCTGGGTGGCACGCTGTTCTTAGACGGTTCGGCCTTATGGGCCTCGGCTCCGTTTTTGGCCCGAGCGGGCTGGGCCATCGTGCAGGTAGATAGGTTTGGAGATGTAGTTTCGGCGGCCTACGGGCCCGTCCCATGTAGTATGTGCCCTAAGCAGAGTTCTAGAGACGCGGAGGATTACGCCGTCTCGATGCTGCGCGTTTGTGCTATGGCGCCCTTCGATGTCTTCATCGACTGTGCAGGCACTGTTGGGGCTCTCCGTGGCGGCGCGGGCGCTGGATCCCAAAGCAGTTGTGGTCGGGCCCAGCTCTGGAGTCCGTTCTGGGGTGCGTTCTCAGTCAGAAGGGGACTTCCAAGTTTTTAAAACCAAGGCCCACTGCACCAGAGCCCAGGTAGATGCGGGTGTTACCACTGAGTGGGAGTACAGAGGGAACGCCCACGCCGACAGGTTTGCGAAGCTCGGTGCTGCGGAGCACGGCGTGGGCGAGGAGCAGTTTCAGTTGTGGCAAGGCTTTTTATTTTTAGCCCAAGAAGCCGCCCGATGGGCGGCTTGTGTGCACGTAGAGTCCAATGGCCAGGACCACGAAGATTTGATGGAAGCGTACTGGAGGTCTCGGGGCTCTACTGCCGAGGAGGACCCTGAGACCCCTGAGGACCCCGAGCCTGTGCCCCAGGCGTGCAGCCGTGGTGGGGAGGTGGGGTCGTCGTACGGGGTGGGCGACGGGTGGGAAGAGTACGCAGACGCCAGTTTTTGGTGGCAAGGCCACAACCTGCTGGAGGCTGATGTGCTCAGTCGCACCGCCCACGTTTCTTCTGTCGTATTCTGTTGCCGCTGTGGCACCGTTTCCTCGGACGGCAAGTTATCTTCAGGTCTAAGGGGGTGGTGCCCCGAGAAGGCCAAAGCTGGAGGAGTGGACCAGCTGCGGAGGATCAAGAAAGGAGAGTTCCCCTCGTACCGCGCCAATGTGCGCTCGCTGAAGGTCGGGAAGCCGCCGCATGGAGTGCTGCCAGCGACCCGCTCGAGCCTAGCCGAGGCCGAGCTGAGCCTGCCACCAGAGCCACAGCCCGCGGCCCCAAGCGTCGGGGCCAGTGGCGGATGGGGGCGGGCTGATCATGGGGGGCGGGCCGAGGTTCTGAGGGCGTTTGGGCTGTGGGAGGGGGAGCTCGAACTGGTCCGCGACCTCGGCCGCTCGGCCCTGCAGCGGAGCGCGGACAGCCCTGAGGAGGGCGACTCCGACGCCGAGCCATTCTGAATTGGGGCTTGACCCCGCGTTTAGCGCAAACCCATACCATACCATACCTCCTCCTCCTCCTCCTCCTCCTCCTCCTCCACGTCCTCGTCCCCCTTTTCCTCCTCCTCCTCCTCCTCCTCCACCTCCTCCTCCTCCTCCTCCTCCTCCTCCTCCTCCTCCTCCCCCTCCTCCCCCTCCTCCTCCTCCTCCTCCTCCTCCTCCTCCTCCTCCTCCTCCCTCCTCCTCCTCCTCCTCCTCCTCCTCCTCCTCCTCCTCCTCCTCCTCCTCCTCCCCTCCTCCTCCTCCTCTCCTCCTCCTCCTCCTCCTCCTCCTCCTCCTCCTCCTCCTCCTCCTCCTCCTCCTCCTCCTCCTCCTCCTCCTCTCCTCCTCCTCCTCCTCCTCCTCCTCCTCCTCCTCCTCCCTCCTCCTCCTCCTCCTCCTCCTCCTCCTCCTCCTCCTCCTCCTCCTCCTCCTCCTCCTCCTCCTCCTCCTCCTCTCTCCGCGCCTCGCCGCTGGCCCCCCTCCGCCCGCCCCCCGCGGGGGCGGCGGCCTCCCTCCGCCGTTTCCGGGGGCGCCGCCCGCCGGCCGGGGCCCCTCGCGGGGGGGAGGGCCCGGCGCGGCAGGCCCAGGCGGTGTTCTCATGACGCCCGAACCCAGAGATCCAACGTCTCCAAGAGGTATTCCGTGACAGTTTCATCGTGCCGTTGCACAGTTATTGCCCACAAAAAAATAAAAGCGATCCAACGTCTTGAAAAAATACAAGGCGGAGGTTTTTCGCCAATTTCGGCCCCTGGGGGCCCTCGCCGGGCCTCGGGACCGTCAAAAAACGGCTCGGGATGAAGAACCGGTCCTGGGGAGTGGATCGAGGCTTCCGGGGACCGCGCATTGAAAAGATCACGACATCGGATCTCTGGGAAATGGGTACGGGAAGAATGGGTACAATGCCCAGCAGCAGTTCGGGTTCCTTTTGAACCGGATTCGCTGTCCACGCCGCCGCGGCCTGTGTCCATTCGAGGCAGAAGGCCGCCTGCCCAGCAGCAGCCGCTGTTGGTCTGGGACAACATTTGCTGTTGGGCATTGTGCCCATTTTTCCCGTACCCACTTCGGGCGTCCTTATGGTCGGCGCTGCGAGGGGCGGGCTCGGGGTGTGTGTGTGTGTGTGTGTGCTCGTCGGTCCTCGGCGCTGCTCCCGCCAGGGCTGGGGCCCTAAGCACGGCGTTTGGGCGCCTTCGTGGGCCGTTCTCGCTTCGATGCCGTTTGGCGGGAGAATGCGGCTTGAAGGCAAAACGAGGGAGAGCGAAAACAGAGCGAAGACGCAAAACACAGTTTAGGTTGAGCCGTGGTTCGTGTTTTGGCGGTTTCTTGGGCCGTTTTCGTTTCGATGCCGTTTTGCGGGAGAAGGCGGCTTGAAGGCAAAACGAGGGAGAGCGAAAACAGAACGAAGACGAAAAACGAAAACGAAAACAGAACGAGGAAAAACGAAACGAAAACGAACACGAGGAAAAACAAAAAAGGAAACGAGACAACGAAAACATAACGAAAACGAGGGAAAGCGGAAACGAGGGAGGTTCAGCCCCGGCTCCAGCCTCGGTATGCCTGCTGGCAGCCGCGCCTCGCCGCGGCCGTTTTGGAGGGGTGCCCGGATCGCCCCCGAGCGCCCGCCGCCGTCAAGCAGTGGCGAAGCGTCCTGGCTCGCCTAGAGCCCTACCAAACAATGTTCTCCGAACCTCTTGTGGCTTCCACGAGATGTTCTCAGAACATTTCTGGTCGAGCTTGTCCTGTCTTAACACATCGGGTCTATGTTCTGAGAACATGGTTTTCGTTCTCAGAACATGTTGGGGTTCTAGGACCATTTCATGGTAGAACTATAGGAATGCCGGGACGGTCGGTCCCTGCTCAAGCCGCGGGCCCGAGTGATTGCCCAAGAGCCAGTGTCGGCAGCGAGCGAGGGGGGGAAGTGGGAAGCAGAAGGCCTTGTCAGAAGGCGGCGTGGCTTCTCAGAAGCGATCGCGCCTTCTGGGAGGTGCTCCATGTCCTCGTGGAAGGCTTAGGAGCCTTTTCAGAAGGCCAGGGGACTGCCGTGCCTTTTGAGAGGGCCCGCCCCTTCTCGCTTCCTGCACCCGGCTCGCCGCCAAGAAAGCCTGAACTTCCCCAGACCTCCAGCGCATGGGAGATATCGAGACGGAGAGGTTCTTCTCCGTTTTCGGGCCCCTGGGGCCCTCACCAGGCCCCAGGACGGTCGAGCAAACTACTCGGGATGAAACACCGGTCCTGCGGAATGGGTCGAGACTTCTGGGGGTCGACGCTGTGAACAACTCATGGCAGGCGGCCTGGGTGCCCGACGTGCCGAAAAACTTAACATCGAGAAAGTCGAGCGAGCCGTAGCGACGAAAACTCTCCAGGACGATCAGCGGTATCGGTGCCTTTTTCTTCTCTGACGGGCCCTGTTTTCCTTCCCGCAGGTCCCCCCAATCTCTGCGCTCTCGCTGGGGGGAAAGAACACGACCATGACCAAGACTGAACGCGAAACGTCGACGTCGATCTTGCTCTTCGTTCATCCTGGCCATCAGATTCGCCGGCACTCCTCGCGACTTGGCGACGGCTGGCATGGACCATGACAAAGATCGGCGTTGACACGATACCGCGACATGGTCGTCCCTCTGATCCGACGTTGCACACAGTTGCAGCCTCGCGCACCATGACGACCAGAGCCTCACATAGACCACACCTCTCTGCGGCATATTTGTTTCGAGCCCGACCGCTGCGAGGGGCCCCAGGGCCCGAAGCAGTGCACACTCGCTCGCTGCGAAAGCACTGTGGCAACGAGACCTCACGGGGTCGTGGGCGGACACCGCACTGTGGCCGCATCCGCTGCCTTGCCGGCCGGACCCCGGGGCCGCGACCCAGCAGCTATGCGTGGCACTTTTTCGCGCGTGCCCCGACGGCCCTGCGCGGGGCGGACGACTGCGTAGGGCAGGTTCGCGTCGTGTCGACCAGCGGCGACCCCGCCGGCGTCCACCGTTGCACGCTGCGCGGGGCCCAGGAGCGGTCGAAATATTGAACGATCTGTCGTTTCGGAAGCGGCCGGTCGTTCGAGGCTGAGCGAGCCCCGCGGTGTCGGGAACCAGCGCAGGAGTCGACACGACACGGACCCGCGGTATCCTCGGGATCGCCCCCCCGAATCCAGACCGCGAGGGCGCGGGTGCGGGTGGGTTCGCCGCTCTGTTTTGGGGGGGGCGACAGGGGTCGACCTGAGTTGTGATTGGCGACTCCGGGGGCCGTCTTCGCTTCGGCGTCGCCCTGCAGCACGAGCGGGCAGAAGACAAAAGCAGGCACACGAGGCCAAAACGACAGCGAAAGCCACTGCGAAGCCCTCGAGCTGCACCTTCCGCACCTTCCCTCGCGGCAGCTGCCGCGCTGCCGCGGCCGCCGCCGCGGCCGCGGCGGCGGCCGCCGTGGAGGCCGCAGCGGGGGCACCCCCCGCGCGGAGGGTGCGTGCCGCCGAGCGGCTGCCTCTCCTCTGCAGGGCGGGCGCGCCATGCCCCGCCTGCCCTCGCCGCGGGCGGGCGGCCCCGCGGTCGGCGCGCCGCGGAGGATCGCGGGGGACGCCGACGACGACGACGACGACGACGACGACGACGACGACGACGACCACGACGACGACGACGACGACGACGACGACGACGACGACGACGACCACGACGACGACGACGACGACGACGACGACGACGACGACGACGACGACGACGACGACGACGACGACGACGACGACGACGACGACGACGACGACGACGACGACGACGACGACTACTGGGGGGGGATGGGGCTCAGGGGCGGCCTAAACAACGTATAGCAAGCCATCCACTTCACTGGCGCCCCCCATGCTTCGCCCCAGCCCCCCGGGTGCTTCGCCCCAAGACGTGTGACTGCGGTCGGAGGGGAGCTCGAAAGGCGAGGGTGACGTCACGGAAGGGGATGGTTTGCTAGGGGTCGGTCAGGCCGCGCCCAATTGGGGGGTGGTCACGGTCGAGACGGCGGCGGCGATCCTCCCCAGACCTCCCAACCACGGCGGCGAGACCAGGAGTAAGTGAGAAGGGGCGGGCCTCCTCAGAGGGTTCGGGAGGCCTCGGGCTTCCCGAAAAGTTTTCTGGGCCTTCCCCGAAAGTTTCCGGGGCCTTCCCCCGCAGGGCCGCCGCGGCCGTATCGCGGCGGCAACTTGCGCGCGGAAGGCGCGGAAGGTCCAGGTCGAGGGCCAGACCTCCAGCGTTTTGAGAAAATCAGGACGGAGGTGTTTCTCCTTTCTCGGCGTCTTCAGGACCTCGCCAGGCCCGCGGGACCGTCAACTAAACTATGACCGTTAATGTGGGGGAAGGGGTCGGGACTTTTGGTGGCCGCGTATGGGCCAAAAATCAAGTTATCGGATGTATGGCCCCACACATTAAGATTTTGTCAGCCGGCTAATTCTTCTCGATGTCGGCCCTCGGCGGTCCTTTTCGTGCACTGCAGGGCTCAGCCCTCGAAGCTCGATTCCGTGGCCATTGTGGCTCAATGTTCAGCCCAGGCTCTCTTGCCAGCGCGCGCGCGGGGCGGGCGCGCTGCGCTGGGGGGCTGGGGCTGGGCCCAGGCGAGGCCGCGACGGCGGCCCACGATCTGGCTTGGCACCGTCGGCGTGGGCGGGCGCGCGGGCAGGCGCACGTGCTGGTGCGGCTGGGCCCGGCGGCCGACCTGCTGCAGCAACACCACCACAGCCGCCAGAGGCCCTCCGCTGGGCGCGCGGGCCGAAGGCGTCCCGTGCAGGACCATGCCGCTCCGACCAGGAGGCGACGGCGGCGCTGCGGGCGCTGCTCGGCGCGGGGACGGCTGGGTCGACTGCTGGGGGGCGCCCTGGCAGCCGGCAGCGGCCGCGGCAGCAGAGGCAGCAGCAGCAGCAGCAGCAGCAGCAGCAGGAGTCGCACGGGGGGCAGCGAGATGGCGGCGCAGCCGAGCGGCTGATCGGCCCCCGCCAGCCCACGTGGAGCTGTCCCTGCGGGGTGGCCGGCAGTTGGGGTCGGGCGTGCTGTGCGGCCTGCCGCGGGCGCGGCCGCCCTGCTCCCCGCTCGGGCGCGCCCTCGGTGCGGGCGGTGCGCGCGGGCCGGGTGAACAGGCCCGTCACGAGGGCGCCTTGGGCCCTGCCTGCGGCTGGGCTCCAGGGCGACTGGGGCTGCAGGTGGCGAGTCGGCGGCTGCGGGGGCCGCGGCGATGCGGCGATGGCCGAGCCAGTAGTTGGGGAGCGCCTGGAAGCCGTGCGCGCCCGCAGTGTCGCGGTGAGGGACTTCCCGGAGTTCGCCAGGCAGGTGGCGCAGTGGGAGGCGGAGGAGACGGCGCTGGTGGAGGCGGAACGCGCCGCCCAAACGCTCGAGCGCAGACTCCAGTCGGCGGTGGACACTTTGCGCAGCCGCGCCGCAGCGGCTTTGAGGGCGCGTCAGGCCGCCAACGACGCCCGGGAGGAAGCCGATCAAACCGCGCAAACCGCGGCGGACATGCAGGCGCAGGCCGCGCAGGCCGAGGCCGAGGAGGCGGCCGCGCAGCAGCATCTGGCAGCTGCGCAGGCCGATGCGGCCGCGGGCGGCGCCGCTGGGTCCGCGGGTGGCCCTGGGCCGGGCGTGCCCGCCGCGGGGCCGACGCGGCCTGCGCAACGCTGGCGTCCGCTGCGCCCCCGGCCGCGCAGGCTGTCGTGGCAGATCTGCGGGAGCGGTTTTCGCGGCCTGCTGCAGCCGGTGCCGGCTGGCGCAGGGCCTGCGGGGCCTGCCGCCGGCGTCCCACTCGCGGGCTACCACGGGACACCACCGGACACCGCGGGATACCTCGGGGCGCCACATCGATCTCACAATCGATCTCACTGTCGATCTCACTCAACGGGACACCACGGGACACTTGTCGATCTCGCTATCGATTCCACTTTTTGGGACACCGAGGGACACCATGGGACACTTCGGGGCGCCACATGGATCTCAGTATCGATATCACTATCGATCTCACTCAACGGAGCACCATGGGACACCACGGGACACCACGGGACACCGCGGGACACCACGGGACACCGCGGGACCCCGCGAACCACCGCCGGACGGGCGGGAGGGGGAAAATCATTTGTCTTGACTTCGCCCCAGCCACGGCGGGACACCACGGGACACCGCGGGACATTGCGGGACACCACACGGGACACCGCGGGACACCTGGGGCCACCGCCGGACGGGCGGGAGGGGGAGAATAATTTGTTTCGACTTCGCCTTAGCAACGGTGGGACACCACGGGACACTACGGGACACCACGGGACACCGCGGGACACTGCGTGCCACCGCCGGACGGGCGGGAGGGGGAGGATCATTTGTTTCGACTTCGCCCTAGCAGCGGCGGGTTCATCCCTCTCGCGCGCCCACGCAGCTTCGCCTCGCCCGCACGCACGACACGAACGAAACGAAACGATTTCCCGGTTGGGGGTCTCCGTTCCACTGCGATCTCACCCCCCAGCTTCCGACCTATACGACCACCCTTCGGGTGATAACAAGGTTGTGGGGGGAGAGGGGGGGGAACCAACATCTGACTCAATCGATCTCACGATCGATTTCACTCAACGGGACACCACGGGACACCACGAGACACCACGGGACACTTGTCGATCTCAGTATCGATATTATTATCGATCTCATTCAACGGGACACCATGGGACATCACGGGCCACCACGTGACACCACGGGACACCGCGGGACACCTTTCGATCTCACGATCGGTCTCACGATCGATCTCACTATCGATCTTACTTAACGGGCTACCACGGGACACCACCGGACACCTTGGGACACCACATCGATCCCACTATCAGTCCCATTATCGATCTCACTATCTATCTCACTCAACGGGACACCACGGGACACTTGTCGATCTCACTAGCGATCTCATTATCGATCTCACTCAACGGGACACCATAGGACACCACGGGGCACCACATCGATCTCAGTATCGATCTCACTATCGATCTTTCTGTCGATCTCACTCAACTGGACACCACAGGACACCGCGGGACACTTGTCGATTTCACAATCGATCTCACTATGGGTCTCATTTTTTGGGACACCACGGGACACCTCGGGGCACCACATCGATCTCAGTATCCATCTCACTATCGATTTGATTATCGATCTCACTATCGATCTCACTCAACGGGACACCACGGGACGCCACGGGTCACCACAGGACACCACGGGACACCGCGGGACACCGCAAGCCACCGCCAGACGGACGGACGGACGGGAGGGCGGGGGAGAATCATTTGTCTTGACTTCGTCCTAGCAACGGCGGACATCACGGGACACCACGCGACACCGCGAGCCACCGCCGGACGGGCGGGAGGGGGAAAATCATTTGTCTTGACTTCGCCCTGGCAACGGCGGGACACCACGGGACACCACGGGACACCGCGGGACACCGCGGAACGGGCGGGAGGGGGAGAATCATTTGTTTTGACTTCGCCCTAGCATCGGCGAACACCACGGGACACCACGGGACACCGCGGGACACCGCGGGCCACCGTTGGACGGGCGGGAGGGGGATAATAATTTGTTTCGGCTTCGCCCTAGCAACAGCAGTTCATTCTTCCCGCGCGCCCACGCAGCTTCGCCTCGCCCGCACGCACGACACGAACGAAACGAAACGATTTCCTGGTTGGGGGTCTCCGTTCCGCTGCGATCTCACCCCCCAACCTCCGATCAGGTTTCGTGCCCCTCCCGCTCCTCCAGGGAGGCCCCGCCTGAGCAAGGGGGGCATTCGAAACCGTATTAGTTAGCAGGTTTAGTGCCCCTCCCACTCCTCCAGGGAGGCCCCGCCCGAGCGAGGAGGGCAGTCGAAGACCATGTCTCATGTTTCGTGCCCCGCCCGCTCCTCCAGGGAGGTCCGCCTGAGCGAGGAGGGTTTTCAACATCTAATTATGTGATTCATCAGGTTGCATGCCCCTCCCACTACTCCAGGGAGGCCCCGCCTGAGCGAGGAGGGTGTTCCAAAACCATGTCATGTATCAGGTTTCGTGCCCCTCCCACTCCTCCAGGGAGGCCTCGCCTGAGGGAGGAGGGTATTCGAAAACCATGGTACGTATCAGGTTTCGTGCCCCTCCCACTCCTCCAGGGACGAACGTGCTTCCTGAACAGCCGTCGTCTTCCTCCGCAAGCCCCCCCTGAGAGCACAGCCAACAGCATGCGTTCTGACACAAATTAGGAAGAATTGAGATGGCGCGGCACTGTCACTCTTTGAAAAATAGATTCGACTAGATATGTTTTCTGGAAGAAAATAGGCACGGTCCCAAATGTTTAGATATATTCAGAAGTAGATACGTTTAGATACGGCGGCGCTCCCGCGCAGACCGGGGGCGCGCATCTAAAAATAGTGTGTGTGTGTGTATATATATATATATATATATATTGGCGTCGTTGCAGGAAAATAGATACGATGGGCTTCTCGCCTGCACCAGGGCGCGATCGCATCTAAACGCATCTACTACTTCTAGACACGTCTTGCAGGCGCGCCCGTGCGAAACTCTCCCCGGGGTGGTTTGGCGAACGCCCCCGTGCGAAACACTCCCTCCTCCCCCTCTCCCTCCCCCACCTCCTCCTTCTCTTCTCCTCCTCCTCCTTCCCTCCTCCTCCTTCCTCCTCCATCCTCCTTTCTCCTCACCCCTCCACTCCCTTCTCCTCCATCTCCTCCTCCTCCTCCTCCATCTCTCCTCCTCCTCCTCCTCCTCCTCCTCCTCCTCCTCCTTCTCCTCCTCCTCCTCCCCCCGTGCGACACCACAGGGGTGGGTTTGGCGGATCCCCCGGCTCTCCCCCCGGGGAGGGGGGGGGGGTTGGCGAACCTCCCCCGTGCGGCCCACCCACCCTGGGGGGGGGGGTTTGGCGAAACCCCCTGCGGGGCCAGGCCGGCCGGGCTTCGACGACGCCGGGCAACCTTCGGCGACCCACGACGACGACTGGCGACGACGAGTGCAACGACGTCGGACGACGGTCGGTCGGACGATTGCGACGACGCTCGACGACGTCGGGGAACTTACGACGACAATCGACGCCAACCATTTCGATCCCGATTTCGATTCCGATCTGGCCTCCGTCCAGCCGGTTTCCGACTCGGTTCGACTCGGCCTGCCGACTTTTGCCGATTTCGATTCGGCAGCCGACTTCTGCCGATCTCCGCCGGTTCGGTGCTCTGGTCGACCCGATCCGGCTTCTCGATTCAATGCTGGGGCCGCCTGCCGGAGTCGAAACGGAGACATCATTATCTGCATTTTGGCCTTTTCGACGCGTTGGATGTCTGGATCGGGATGGGCCGCCGCTGCTCCAGCTGGCCCTCCAGGCGGGTCGTGCTGCCGGAGCTGGCGCCGCAGTGCGCCGCGGACTCCGATGGGTCCACGGGCAGCGAGGACAGCGAGGAGGCGGAGACCATGGAGCTGGTTGGCAGGATGGAGGAGTTCCTTCGGTAGCAAAGCGTGGGAGCCCTGCGCGCCCTCGCCATGCCGTCTCTGGAGCGCATTCGCGTCGACTGGCGTCCGGTGGCCGATGGGATAGTGCAGATGTGGCGTCGATTATGGCGTCGATTAGCGTCGACACGCGCTGATTCGCGTCGACTGGCGTGGACCAGCGTCGATTCGCAAGAGCCAGCCGGACGGTAGGCGGGGCTCGGATGAGTTGCCGCAGAACGAACAGGAAAAATTGCCAGGAACACGAATTTTCGGAGCTCCCCACAGATGTCTTGGTTCGGCGCTGGGACCCCCTGGCAGCGCGCCAGGGAGAGGGGTTCATCGCAGGTCCAAGAAATCCGCGCGGCCCGTGGAACATGTATGTTAATCAAGTTTTTCTTCCTCGAGGAGAACCAGAGGCGGTTCGAGAACAGCCACGAGAGGCTGGACTGGGACTCCTTCCACAAGCTCGAGAAGATGTGGGGGGAGGTCCTCGGAGACATCGCCGTGAGCGAGCGCAGCCGGCGGGCGCGGCGCGCCGCGAGCCCAAGGAACTCGGAGACGAAGTTCGATAGGCTGAGCCGGGTTCTTGGGGACGAGTTCAGCAGGGTGGTCCGGGCCATGTGCGTGAGGGTCACGAACAAGCATATGGTCAGGGGCCGGAAGGTGCAGAGGCTGATGGCTCTCCGCATCGCCGGCGGCCCGCTCCGCCAGCTGGACTGGGAGGGGGTGCAGCAGTGGAGGACGCCAGAGTGGAAGGCGAAGCAGAGGTCGAGGTCGAAGAAGCGGCGTGAGGCATCAGCGCTCGAAGGTCCGCGGGGGTTTCTCCCGGATCGGCGCTGGGAAGCCCGCCTCCCTGGCGCGCCCGGAGCGCGCCCGGAGCGGCGCGAGGCGCATCGCAGCTCTAAGAAATCGGGGGCAACGATGGGGGGGGATAGGCACAGGGTCAAGTCGGGCTTGTGCCTCCACAGGAGGAAGCTTCAAAAACAGCAAAAGAAAAATAGTCTGGGGACCCTCTTTGGAGTTTTTTTTTTGTTTGCCCTGCTGGAGTATTTTTGGGGTATTCCTTATTTTTCATCGAAAATAGTAGCAATGTTTTTCCACAGGAGGAATCTTAAAAAATAGTTTTTTTTTTGCCATGTTGGAGTATTTTTGGGGGTATTCCTCATTTTTCCTCGAAGATCCCCCCTGTAGGGGGACACGCCCGACCTGGGCATAGGGGGGGGGGCGCATCGGCCCACCATCGCCCACGGACTCGCCGATGAGGGGGGGGCCCCCCGGCCCGCCCGGGAAGGTGCGGGCTCGCTGTTCTGGAGGGGAAAAAACACACACAGACACAATGAATCGTCGAGTCCCCCGAAAGTATGGGAACATTTGGGAAGTATTGCAATCCTTCGTCGGATTGCAAAAAAAAACCCTCGGGTTTTTTTGCAATCCTTCGGGTTTTTTTGCAATCCTTCGAACATTTGGGTTTTTTTTGCAATCCTTCGTTTTTGTTGCAATCCTTCGCGGGTTCACTGTTCTGGAGGGGAAAAACACACAGACACAATGAATCGTCGATTCCCCCGAAAGTATGGGGAACATTTGGGACGTGGGGGGGAAGACAAGAGCCCAGGAAAGATGGGAACACATGGGGAATCGTGTTATCTGTGTGTGTCTTTATTTGTGTCCCAGGGCCCCTTCAACTGTCGAGGGCCTGTCGTCGACCCATCGGCGACGCATCGCCGATTCCATGCCGATGCATCCCCTCCTCGTGCCAGTGCCCCCCCAATGTCGTTGCCCCTCAAGAAGCCCGCGCGGGTCCTCGAGAAGTCGTGCGGGTGCTGCTTTTTTTTGTGCCCCTGCGAGGCCCGAGGGCCCCGCGGCTCCGCTTGAGGCCGTCGCGCCCAAGTTCGGCAAGGGCGCGGCCTCGGGCGGGCGGCTGGGGTTCGGGGGCGCCACGCCGCAGAAGACCAAGGTGGACATCTACTGGTGCGGCCTCTGCTTCGACGAGGTCTCGTTTCTGCGGCTACTGTTTGCGCTCGACGACTCGACGGATCCAGATGTGTTCGGCACCCCGCTCGCGCAGGCCATGGTCGAGGTCTGCTGGAGGGAGGCGAAGTGGCTGTATTTCTGCCGCCGAGCGATAGATGTTCTGACCATTATGCTGCTGATGTGGATCGGCCTCCACAGCCGCGTGAACCATCATGGTAAGATCGCGCGGATTGGGATGATGCCACCGCGATGTCTTGTCGCTCTAAATTCTTGTGAATTGTTTGTGATGCTGGCCCAGATCTGGTTGTGCAAACATGTGTTCGGGCACTTACGCCCAGTGTTTCAGCCATTCCTTATTTTCAGTTGGCTCTTGGAGCTCGTGTTGTTCAGCGCGTCCTTGTCTATGGTCATCCAGCTGCCTGCGGCAAATCTCGCTTCCATGCCAGCGCAGCAGCGCAACAATAACACAATTTGAGCTTAAGATTCGTTCCAGCATTGAGTTGTCCTCCTGGTTCTCAGCTCTGTCGTCGTCTTCTTCGCTTATTTCGTCTCCTTCCTTCTTATCCTCATCAGTCCCTCCCCTCCTCCCTCTTGAGCGCATCTTGGAGACCTCTTGGGCGCTTCTATCTGAGGTTGAGGCTGTGTGTAAGGCCCGCTCCAGTTCAGTACACTCTCCGAGCTAGTGCCAGTATTAGACGCCCTCTTCTTGTCTGCTGACTCGTGTCCGCATGCTCTTTTTCGTAGTCGTGTCGCATTCCTCCTCTTTCTCCCCCCTCCTCCTGGACTGTCGCGGGTATTAAACTCCACCCACCCCCTCCGTCATTTCCCACGAGAAAACGGTCCCCCGCTCAAGATTGGAATTGGAGCGGGTGCTGATCTTCACCTCCTTCCCCTCTCCTGTGTCCGCAGCCTCTTTCTCATCATCCTGTCTCAATCACCCATCCTCCCAGCTTCTGAATTGGCGCGGGCCTTCAACTCGATCTCCCCCTCATTTTTCTCTTCCTAACGCGTTCCCATCCGCGAGACAACCAACCGAGGCAGACGACGCGGGAAATGGTAACATCGGTGCCACTCAGCCAGTGCAACATCGAAGCCTGAGGGAGGGTGAGGTTACGATCCGGTCCAGGTCAGGCATGGCGCTGAACTTGAGCGGGTCTTGAACACAGCATCCTTGTCCGAAGCCCTCTTATCCTCTCCTTCCTAATCGCTCATCCATCCTATTCCATCCTCCCTCCTGCCTCTTGAAGGCATCATGGAGGCTCAGATTGGAGGCGTGTCTGGGGCTTCTTGAGGGCCTCTTGGGGCCGTCTTGGAAGCCTTCGGGAGTCGCTTCAGAGCGTCTGGGGGCCTCTTGGAGCTTCCCGGAGGCCTCTGGAGGGCCTCTGGAGGGCCTCTCAGGACCATGTTGGAGGTCTTGGGGCCATCTTGGGGAAAGGATCCCAGGCTGGTTCGAATTCCCCCTCTTTGGCCCCTCGTCGAGCTCTCTTGCAGGCCTCTTGGGCCGTCCTGGGCCGTCTTGGGGGCCCCTAGGGCCGTCTTGAGGCCCTGTTGGGCTGTCCTGAGGCCCTCTTGGAAGCCGTATTGTAGCGGTATTGGGCGCCTTACGGGTTGCGGTCTATTGACGCACATCGATATCCCAAGTTCGGTGTGTGCGTGTTCCCGTTGTTGGCGCAAGTGCGAGCTGGTGTCTCTGACGATTTTCTGGCGCAAATTGGTGCCCCAAGTTTGGTGTTTGTGACGGCTTCCTGACGCAAGATGGTGTCCCGAGCTGGTGTCCCTGACGGTTTACTGATGCAGAGATGTGATCAGTTTGGTGTTTGTGGTCGTTTATTGAATCTAATCGGCGTCCCAAGCTGACATGCATGTCTGTGATAGCTTCCTGGCGCAAATCGATGTTCCAAGTGCGGTGTGTGTGTGTGTGTTGTTTGAGTATGTGTGTTTGCTTGTGTCCATGTGTGTGTGCGTGAGTGTGACAGCTTCCTGACGCACCTCGGTGTTCCGAGCTGGTGTCTCTGGCGGCTTACGCAGCAAGACGTTTGGTGTCTGTGATGCCTCGGGCCCGCAGAGGTGAGCATGCTCAAATCCTTTGAACACGTATGGCAAGCAAATGACGGCGAATGTGTTCCCCTTGAGGGTTTCCTCTGTCTCCTTTGGGAGACGCCTTGGGCCGCCTCGGAGCTCTCCGGGCCATCTGTGGCTGGACCTGGGTCCGATGGCGGCCTCGTCGGCACACCGCCCGGCGGTCTTGGAGCCGCCCTGGGCCCGACGGAAGGCGTCGGACGTCAAGGCCAGGGGGGCGACTTCCCGAGGACGCCCGCGGCGCAGGGGCGGGGGTGAGAGGCCTGGCCCCAGAGGGCGCTGCAGAGATCCCACCAGACGGCGCGCAGGCTGCAAAAAAAAAAAAAAAAGAAGACGGCGCGCAGGCTGCCCAGCACGGCTGCAGGCGTGCCGAGGAGGCGCGGTGGCGGAGCGCGCAGGGCACGGCGTCGTTCGTGCGCGACCATCCTCTGTGGCTGGCCGCCCTGATCGTCGTCAAGTCCATGCAGCTGGAGGCTCGGCTGATGACCCTCCCCTGGTTCCAGGACTCCGTGCTGCCGGCCTGGAAGGCCCTGACGAGCCGGGCCTCGGGGAGGTTCCTGTTCTTCCTCGTGCTCTCGATGCTCGGCACGCTCTTCGCCTTCGTCTCGCTGCCGAGGCACGGCTTGACCTTTGTAGAGATCCCTGGGCTGTGGCTGAGCCCTGCGAGCAGGGGCAATCTATCCAACGACTTAGCATCTGCGCTCTACATCGTGGAGAAGATGACCCTCATGGGGGACTTCAGCGAAGATATGATCCAGGGCACGCAGTGGAAACCCTCCTATAACAGAACGGACTCCACGGGATATCTCACACAGGTGCCCCTGGAGGACGTGGACGGTGACGTCAGGCTTTATGGGCGAACCACATATCCGTATTCGCGGCCTCGCGGGCCGGGCCCATGGGCCACGACCCCTCGGATACGTGGCGTTTTCTCGTGGATGCCCCGCGCGGAACGCACCCGTGCGACCGCGTACCCGCGGGATGGCGCCCTGGAGTCCAGCCCGCGAAGGCGCGAATGTGGATGCGTTCGCCGCTCGTGGAGGCTGTCCAACGACCTTCCGTTTTTCTCGCTCTTCTTTGCACTGCTGTACGGGGTTGTCATGATGAATCTGTACATCGGCATCCTGAGCGAGGAGTACAACAAGGCGAGCGACGACCTGCAGAGGCTCACCGGCTCGCACAGGATCACCGCCAGCATCCAACCTGAGCCAGCAGGGGAACAAACTACAAGGCCACAGAGCATTGACAACTAAATGCACCTTTCCTGGCTCAGGTGCCCTCATCCTCCTCGTCGTCCTCGTCCTCGTCGCCGTTCCTCGTCGTTCCTGCAGCGTCTTTCGTTTATGCAGCAGCATCGGCGGATGTACGAGAAGCGCCCGTCTCGTCGGTGCGTGCGTGGCCGCGGCAGGAGAAAGAGCAAGAAGCCAAGAGAGCAGCGGCGACAGCAGCCAGGAAGCCAGCACAAAACACAGAGCCGAACACACACACACACACACGGACACAGACACAGACACAGACACAGACACAGACACAGACACAGACACAGACACACACAAACACGAGCGCAGGATCACCGTCAGCATCCCCGTGCTCCTCGTGAAGCACGGCCTGGCCGGCCTGGGCCTCTGCCGCGCGGAGCGCTGCGCCTTCCGGCAGCGCGAGCTGCGCCAGGGCTTCTGGTTCGCCCTGCCCCGGCCGCGCGGGGACCTCGCGCGGCCCGAGGACGGCCCCGAGGAGGAGGGCCGCGAGGGCCACGGCGCCCCGTCTTGACGAGGGAGCGCCGTTTTCCAGCCGAGGGCGCCGTCGAGAACGGAGGGGGCCACATGCGAACCGTGCCCCATACCCCCCACGACTTCTGAGGGGGAGGGTGGGGTTCACTTCGCTCGCCCTCAGAAATCGTGGGGGGTAGGGGTAGGGTTCGCGTGTGGCCCCCCAAAGAAGGACGGGTTCCAGGGCGGCCCCGAGGAGCAGCCCGCGCTCCCTGCGGCACGAGGCCGGCGCTGCCACCGGGGGCGCCGCCGGTGCTCTCCGGCGCGCCACTTGCCGCGAGGGCGCGGCAGCGGAGCCTCGCCGGTTCAGAGGTGGGGTGCTGAGGGGTGGGGCGGCGACCACGCGGCAGCCAGGATGGTGGGGCGCGAGGGCGCGAACGAAAGATGACGACCACCCTCACGACCACTGCTAGGGGGCCACATGCGAACCCTACCCCTACCCCCCACGATTTCTGAGGGGGAGGGTGTGGGGTTCATTTCGTTCGGGAGCTCCCGAGCGAAGTGAACCCCACCCTCCCCCTCAGAAGTCGTGGGGGGTAGGGGTAGGGTTCGCATGTGGCCCCCTAACCACCACCACCACAGCGCAGACGAAGACGAAGGCGAAGACGAAGACGTCGGCGACGACGTCGACGACAGCCGCGACGGCGACGTCGGCTGCAGCGACGACCCCAAGAACGTCGCACGAGGGCGCGAATGGATCCAAGGGTGAATCTACATTGTTTGAGGCACCTCGTGCTCAGGACCCCATCCCTCAGGACCCCATCTTCGAACCGCCGAGTTCCGCGCCGCCTCCACTCCTCCGCCGCCCCATCCACGCCCAGAGTCGGGTTGGCATGGGCGGAGTGCGCGGCCCATCGAATGGCAGTGTGGGGCCCTGCCGTGCGGAGATGCGGCTGCGCTTGGAGGGGAGCGGCCGCGTACCCAGCCCTGGGTGCCGACTCTTTAGCTCCGTTGCCGATGTCGGATGCTGCTTCTGGCTGCCGCGAGCTATGCAGTCGCCCTGACAATCGGCTCATCAGTTGCCCCACGTGCAGCTGTCGCGAGAGCCTTCGTGCCCGTCGGTTACCCCTCGAGCAGCTTTGGCGAGAGCATTCGGCATGCACTCTTGCAGGCAGCAGCTCGATCGACGGATGCGCCGATTGCTCTGCATGTTGTCATTCCCTGAGATCCTACGTTGCGGAAAAAATAGACTATCGCGAGCAATGACGACCAGGAGCCCTAGACCCCACCTCTTTGCAGCATTCTTCGAGCCAGATCAATCTGTGATGCTCCTGGGGTCCAGAGCCGGGCGAAAACGCCCCCAGCGCGGTCGACTCTAGTGACGCCTTGATCACGGGTGCATCTTCTTGGCGAGGAGGACGTGTGCATGTGTTCTCGGCGGGAACAGTCGATGAGCGTTCTGGAACTACCACACCCAGATCCCAGGGTTCGGATACAATTCTTGACACGTCGCGTATCCCCACCAGTTAACCCTCAGCCCCCAGCGCCCTCAGCCTCCCTCGGCGGCAGCCTCGGCAGCCGTGAGTGCGTCCGCTGGGTAATTAGGCTTCGCCCGTAGCCCGGGTTGATCTTTGACGCCGCCGGCGCCTTCGCCTGCAGCTAACGAAAAAAGTATGTCCACCAGCCCCTGGCCCCCCCCTTCGTGACGTCAATCGACTCACGCATGCCGCGCCGCTAGCACTTGGTCTGGGGAATTCTCAGCCTTCAGCTGCTTGCTGCGCCGCCCCTCTTGGCGCCGTCTGGCCTCCCCGGCCACCGCCGCCGTGCCGCCTGCCACAGCCTGGTTGCGGCTCCCGGGCTTTCGCCCTCAGTCCCTGGCGTCTGTTGGTGTCCGTGCTGGCTCCTTTGAGCCTGCTGAGGTTACCCTGGCGTCCCGGTGACTTGCGCGTCGACCAGCTCCAGCGTGCATGCTCGCATGTGCCTGGCCCCTGGCCCCCAGACACTGCCACCGCGTGGCCCTGTTTGCAGCTGCCGCCTTGCAATGGTGAGATGCACCTCCACGTGGACTTGCTCATGAGTGGTTTAGCCTTTTTGTTCAACCACCTGAGCTTGCCACTGTTGGCATGCGACACAGATACGCTGGGCTGCTTGTTCAGCCCCACGCTATGCCGTGCTTTGCTCGGGTGGCTCGTTTACCTCTGGCGCCTGGCGCGACAAGGTACACTTCGTTTGCTTTCCCGGTGGTCTCGCCCTTGGATTGGTTGCTTCAGCCGCCTGGCACGCCTGGCACCTCTTGCAGATATGCATTCAGTCCCCGGCGTCGCTCCTCGGCGTCCCTTGGCGGTATTCTCGGCGGCCGCTAGTTCGCGCGCTTAGGTAATTTGGTTTGGCTCGTAGCCCGGGCTGACTTCGAACGCCGCCTGCGCTCCCGCTTGCGGCCGCGACGGGAAAAGTCCCCACCAGCCCATCTAGAAACGATCGCCAGACCTGCGCGACGTGTCGCTGGTGGCCCGTTCCTCCCGACGTGTCGTTGGTAACCTGCTGCCCTGCGGCCCTGGACGTGTGTCACTCGTTGCTTGTTGCCTTAGACGCGTCGCATCTTGGGCCCGATGGCTCAAAAAGAGGGGGTCCTAAATGTAGATCCCCCCCCCTCGGTGGCCCAATGTTGGGGGCATTGTTGGCCCTGTTGGTGCCTTCTTGGGACCTTCTTGGGGTCTTTTTGGGGCTCTTGGGGCCCCATGGGTGGGTCTGGGAGGTCTCGTGGTGCCGTCTGGGCCCCCATGGCTCAGAAAGAGGAGGTCGTCAACTTAGGCCCTCCCCCCCTGGGAGGCTCAAAAAATGCCTCTTAGGAGCCCTCTAGGCTCCAGGAGCGCTCTTGGGCGTCTCTTGGGCGCTTTGGGTGCCGTCTTGGGGCCATCTTGGGCCCCTGTTTGGGCTGCCTTGGGCCATCTTGGGGCCATCCTGCGGCCTCAGAGGTCTACGGGAAGCGAAAAAACAAGAAGTCGACAAAACACGGTCGCGTGGATTGGGGGATACGGCATTAGCTGCCTAGCTGGAAGTGCACCATCTCCGAGCGAGCACAAGGGAAGTGGCCTCGGAAAGGAGGGGTGGTGCACGCAAGAGTCTGCGTCGAGAGGGGGGGGGGCTCATAAAAAATAAAAACCTACCAGGCAGACCTTCGCATTCTTCTACGCCTCAGCGTCGTGCCAGGGGGCACGGCGGCGGATAATAGCTGGAGCGCTTCTCTCAATAGTGCATTCGGCAATGAACGTGTTGTCTTCAGTGCGTGCTGATCCCACTAATTTGCTCACGGCCCCTCTTTCGCGCTATCGCTAAATTCCCGGACAGTTAGAACCTTGGGCGCTCGCGAAGCACGCAATGGCTCTAGTACGTAATCGATATCTTTATACACATATATATATGTATAAAGATGTATATGAGATGTATATGTGTATGTATGGCATGTCAGGTGGTACCGTGAGATGGATCGGTACCGATGTGATGCTGGCAGGTCCAAAGGCGAGGGTGCGCAGCCAGAGAAGTCGAGCAGGTCACTGGCAGCTAGAGCTTGGAGCATACAACGGTCATATCACACGAAATGTAAGAGGCGCCATGGCCAGAAACGAGTTGGCAACCACAGCAAAGGAAGCAGTCAGCTCCGTAGCCGTTCTGGCTCAAGACATATTGGCCAGTTTTGTGGCTGCCCAGGCCTACCCCCTCCTTCCGCTCATCGCGCCCCTCATGTCGCCGGCGCTCGCCGAAGTCACCCTCGGGGCCGTCGACCTCTTCTCCGAGCGCGGCCAGCGTCTCGACGAGTTGGCGCCGGCACTCGGGCTGCCCATCGACTTCCAGGTCCCGAAGGGCTGCGTGGTCAGGAACACCTTCCTGGAGTGGGCGGAGGAGGACGGCTGCGCTCTCGAGGCCGGCGCCCTCCTGTGCCCGCACGAGCCATTCTCCCCGAGCTCCCAGCGCCGACCGCGCAGCTGCCCGCCACAGTCCGACAGGGCGCGCCGGCTGGTGTGGCAGTCGGCGGCAGACGAGGAGGCGTCCACCACGGACGAGGAGCTCTCGAGCAGCGCCACGGCCTGCGCGACGCCGGATCGCAGCCGCGAGCTCCAGGGCGAGGCGGCCAGGGCCCTCGGAGGCGCGGAGACGGCGGAGCCGCCGCCGCCGGTGCCGCCCGGCGCCGTCGAGCGCCGCGGCCCTGCCGCGCCGGCCGCGGAGAAGCCGGAGTGCGACGAGGACGTGATCTACTACCGCAGGGTGAAGCCCCCGAGCGCGGGGCCGCAGGACGCGCA
>CAUYUJ010014750.1:296165-380048 GCA_963575745.1 Prorocentrum cordatum | reverse complement strand
CGTTTCAACGAGGAAGTCGAATGTGATCTTTTCTTTTACAAACAGGAACATATTGTTTTTTCACATCATCGACCGTTGTATTCGCTGGGCAGCTGGCACAGAGATTCCTGATAAAGCCATGCATACTGTTCTCGATGCCTATCATACGACTTGGATGCAACATGGCCCTGCTAAAATCTAATACTCCGATGGGGAAGGAGCACTGAATAATGATACAGCAAAGGCCATCCTTAAGGCTAAGGGAACAGAGCTTCGTATACGAGCGCGTGGCCAACACGCTACAACTATCGAAGCTAGGAACGGCATCCTGCGACACCTCTTACACGTGAAGGGAGAAGAATTGAATAGATTAAATATCCCTCTCAATTTCACTCGTCTCTTACATGAAGCCTTGTTTGCCAGCAACGCATTTACCTTCTACAATGAAGTGTCTCAGTACAATGCGCTGTATGGCAGACAACCAGCTATGCTTCCCGATTTCCCTGTCTTGGATCATGATCAGTCCGCTGAATCATCAGATCACTCAAGGGAGGAAACAATCAGGAGGGTTAGTCTGGAGGCAATCACGCAGGCCACTGCTGTTGCCAAGACGAACAGGGCTCTCCGTACGAAGACTACTGCTACGGGTGAATTTCACTACAAAGAGGGAGATCTCGTGGACTATCATCGCCCGACCACCACGAAAAACGACTGGGGTGGATGGAGTGGTCCATACCCGGTCATCCGCAACGAACCTGACCGAGGCCAGGTCATCGTGAAGGTCGGCAGTCGCGAAGTGCGAGTACAGTATCCTGACACACGACACACACTGTACATCGAAGCACTTATGGTCCGCGAGATAGGATCGGACAATACGGCCCTTCGGACAGTATTGGCCTTATTGCCGGTCTGCCAGCGGGGAAACCCGCCATGACTTTCGGATATCTACCAGCGAAACAGGGTCGGCTGCAGAGGACTGCTGCGAGCCGACTTTCGCCTAAGGTGCACTTGGCTCTTCAGTACCTCATACGCAACTACTTTCGTATTGAAAACGTTGTTGCTGAACGACTTGCCAAGAGCCTGACGAAGTTGCCTGCTGCACCCTATGCAGACAGCTGTACACTAGTGCACTATGATAATGATGTGACCCCTGGTTTTCACTACTATGAAGCTGATGGCGCTGCCTTGAACATCTATGACATCACAGGATCTACACACTCACGCATCATCCAGTGTCTTAAATCCAGGAAGCCGTCTGCTGGATTTGACCAAGACCTCACTAAGTTTGAGGAACTCGCTGATGGTCCACCACCAAGCGATTCACCTCCAGCAGCTGCTCCTGAGGAGCCTCCTACGGATAACGATGGTCGGCTCCCGACCATCATAGAGGAAACAGAAGAAGATCTGGATGCTTTTGTCTTGAAGTCGTGGTATGCTGAACTGATGGATGACAGAACACTCCTTGAAGCTGACACAGAGGAAGTCATGCATACAGTTCCCACATACATGACAGACACACCGTGTGTGTTAGTCTCTACGACCTGTGAAGATGTGCAAGGCCACTTGCCGGAGCGGGGTCACCCGCCAGGATACGACATGGACACTTCTTACTACGTTCCTTTATGCTCCACGGATCCGGATAGCAAATATGATCTGGACTCCGATGAGCATGGGAAGTACATCGAGCTCTGCTTCACTGCAGACATGTCCAAAGTCGTCCTGTCCGAGCAGCAACGCCGATTGTTGGATGACAGCAGCGTCACAACTATGCGAGTATTCGTTAGCGCTGCCTCCAAACGTGCCGTGGTCGTCAAGGAAGACGATCTACTCACGAAGGCCGACATCCAAGCAAATCCGGTCAAAGTTTCCAAAGCCCTCTACACAGAATTGAAGACTTGGCTTGACAACAAATGCTTCCAGATGACTGACTTAAGCAAGGCGTCAAACATCATGACGTCACGCTACGTATACAAATGGAAGTTTGTCAAGAACGAAAAGGGCGAAATGGAAAGGACGATCAGGTTACGCTTGGTACTCCGTGGCTTCATGGAACTTGAAGCCTTTGATGTCGAAACCTTCTCTGGCACGGCAAGGAGGTCAAGCCAGAGACTGCTCGCAAGTTCTGCTGCATGCAACAAAGCGTGGATCATCGCTTCCCTGGACATCAACATGGCTTTCTTGAAGGGACTGACCTATGGCGAGCTCGCCGCGGCAACGGGCGAGAAAGAGCGTGTGGTGTGCTTCACACTACCACCTGGGTCAGCAGCTGTCCTTCGCACACTGCCAGGCTTTGAGTCATATGACGAATCAAAGCATTGTCTTCGGTGTCTGAAGCCGGGGACGGGCACGAAGGATGCTCCCGGGGCATTCTCGCTGAAGCTCAGGTCCATCACTAGGAGCTTTGGGCTACAGCCTACTTCATACGACGAAGAGTTCGAGATGAGCCCAAACCTCTTGACAGCCAAGCACGTTGATGACATCAATATGACTGGGAAGGAAGAGGCTATTGACAAGTATGTCAAGTGTGTTGAAGATACGTTTGGGAAGTGCAAACTGAACAAGCACACATACACAAACTGTGCCGTTCGGTATAACAAGACCGATGATGGGAGCGTCACTCTCGATCAGGACGAATACATCAAACAGCTTCGTCCTATCACACATCCAGAACTCACAGGAGCTGATCCTGAGAGCAAAGCGACAAAGACGATTTCTGATATGTTCGTCAGTCTTCGTGGCGCTCTAGCCTATGCGTTGATCACGCAGGTATGGCTGATGGTCTATGTTGTCTCACTACAACGTATCCAGGAACCGACAAACATCCAGGTACGACGACTAAACGCGGTTACCAGGAAACTACAGGCAGGTCCGAAGAAGATCGTGTATCAAGCTATGACCCCAACAGGAGAAGTCGACCTGCATAGCGATTCTGGCTATCGTCGTCTCAACGGAGATGAAGACGACGAAGTCAAAGGCTATGGTATCCGCGGGGCTAACCTGCTGAGGCGTGGCCACACGCAAGCGGGGAAACCCGTCGTGCACCTGGTGGACGCATACTGCAAGTCTCATCGACTGCAGGTGCGTTCGAGCTACTCTGCGGAAACACTGGCAGCAGCCCACAACTTGGAAGACTGCTACCCGACCATTGTAACGCTCCACGAGCTACACTCGGGACCATTGACCCCCACACAGTTAAAGAACATATTGGAAATGGGTGGTCTATGTATCAAAGTCACTCTGACTATTGATGCCGAGTCTGTCTTCAAGTCTTTGTCTAGCAAAGATCTGAAGAAGCCCACAGAATGTACTCTGCTTGGGCACATCAGCTGGATCCGCCAGATGATGGAACGCGGAATCGTGGAAAGCGTCCAATGGTGTGACACGCGGGATATGACTGCCGATGGTCATACCAAAGGTAGTATTGACCGCGCGTTGCTCCTACAAGTAATGGCCGGCCAGCAATCCTTCAAGCACGAGCTGAAGAAACATACGCCGTATAGGGCGGGCAGGTCGTCTCAGGACGGCCCTGCCTCCCGAGCCAGCGGGGAAACCCGCGGGCAGGTGCGCTTTAGTAGCGAGGAAACTCGCCGGTAGCGAGGCTACTCGCGCGCCCTTTCCTTGTAGGCAGCCGCTGCTGCTTAGCACTGTTTTTTCCGCATAATGTAGAAGTGCGGTACCTGCTCGTCTCCTCCCCCTCCGACTTTAAACGGAGAAGGTTAAAGGCGAGGTATAAATCGAGCATGTACCGCTGCCGTGCCTGGCTCAAGCCGGGCCCGGCCAAATATATGACTGTGCCTCACTGAGGCGCGCGACTTGCATCAGAGATCGGAAAATACCTTTTCCATTGACGATGCCCATCCTATCCTTTACTCCAGATCCCATGCTTCGTCTTGCACTCTTGCTCATGCGATATGAGCCAAAGCCTGGGATATGGCAACGCTTAAAGCGTAACACATACCTAAGCTTACCAGCTTGTTTTCGACTCAGGGACCCCCAGGGGCCGCCCCGCACGCGCGAAGTAGAAGTACATATTGTAAAGTAGTCACGGGAGATCTTAGCACGCTTCTGGCCCGTTGGGCCCGCGATTTTTTCTATCTGGGATCTCGTTGGATTCTTCGTCGAATTGCATGGTCATACCTCCTCGTATTCCTCATCGTGCGCTGGCAGGATACCAGGCGAATATGTGTCACAACGGGGCTCTTGCCTGGATGGCAGGCCCATCGGGCGTTGGTTTTTCAAGGGTGCGTTTATTGTCTTGAAAGGATAGGCGTGTGAGGAATTATCGGGAGGGGACTTGGGACGGGCGGCTATAATGCAGCATCGTTGATGCACCGTGGGTCTACTCTGGTTTCCCTCCTCCCCTTCATCCTCCTTCCCCATCTCTTTGTCCTTCTTCATCCTTGCATCCACAGTGAAGCGGATGTTGCGTTCATCTCCCGACTCTTGGTGGTGTTGTCTGTATAATGTTCCACATTCCCGTTCTTCCTGACGCTTCGCTCCCCCTACTCCACCGCTTCGTTTTGTTCAATCATCATTCCTCTTCCCCTTCTCCTCGCTTGTCCTCTTACTCGTCCCATGCGTTCTGTCGATGAGAGTCGCATTCTGGCTTAATCCGATAGCGATCGATTGTGGAGGTCGACGCGCCGACTTTCCGCAGACTGCAGCTGTGGGCGAAATGGGGTCCGAGTAGATGGGGTCGGAGGACCGCGCCGCATCGCCGATGCGTCGGTGACTCGGCAAGATCCGGAGCCCGCTTTTCTCTGACCCGAAGCTTCGGTTCCTTCGGCGATGCATCCACGATGCGGCGCGCTCCTCGGAACCCATTGGCTCCGGCCCCACTTTGGAAGGACTCTGGAAGCAGCGTGGGCGGGGTTGCGCCTCACGGCAGGGGTGGACGGAAGTAGTGACGATCACGGGCGCGCATCATGCACGTCGTTCGATGCAGCTCCTTGTGCGCTTTGGGCTGCACGATGACGGATGTAATAAGTGAACGGTGTTCGTGGCTAGCTGACGGCAGTCGAGAGAAGGGTGATGTCGTGGAGACTGTAGACGCAGCGCTGGAGGCTCGCTGGAACGAGATTAATTGAACGCCCCTGAGGGGGCAGACCGCCGCCCCACTATTTTTGGATCCTGGAGGCTCTGTGGGAGCGGCGGCCGGTCCGCGCGCATGAATAGGACATGTTCTGGTGCTGGTGCTGGTGCTTCCGTTTGGAGGCTTCGTGGGGCTCTATGGAGAGGACATTGGGCTCCTCAGCGAGCTCTGTCGTATGACCCTGAGCCCAGGACGGCCGCGGAGAGGCTGGAGGAACTGAAAGCAGCGCGCTCTGTGTCGTATGACCCTGTGGCCAGGACGGCCGCAGAGAGGCTGGAGGAACAGAAAAAAACGTCGGGTTCGTCCCAGAAAGCGCGCCGAGGAATGTCTTTCACATGATCCTGAGGCTAGGACGGCTGCAGAGAGGCTGGAGAAGCTCAATAAAAAACCGTCGGGTTCGTCCCAGGGGTACCTCTGGACGGGGCTCAAAAAGGAGCCGGAATGGGTCAACTGCGGCGACTTGGGGTGAACGATGAAAACAGGAAGGGAACAATAAACAGTCCAGGTTTGTTTGCGGCTCCTGGAAGAGCCCCTGGATGCTCTGAGGGGGCGTCCCAGATGGGCGACACACGGTGCCAGGAAGGCGGCCAGACGGTCCACGATGGGTCGAGAGGCTGTCAGGACGGTCGTAGAGAGTATGCCCGAGTTCTAAGATGGCCGCAAGAGCCAGCGGAGAGGCACGGGAGCCCCGAGAGAGGGGCAAGGAGAAGGGCGAGAAGGCCAGCTTCATCAACATCTTATGTGTTTTACTATGTTTTTTGCTTGTTGGGTGTTTTGGTGTTGGTGGCTCGAAAAGAGGTGGAAAGGCATGTGAAACGGCTCAAACTGGCTGAATGAGCGTGAAAATGAGCCCAGGAGAGCCTCAGGAGGCCCGAAACGCCGGCCCGGTGGGCTCCTGGAGAGGTCTCTGAGAGCGCCTGGCGGCGCCTGGAAGGCTAGCACGTGAAAGGGGGGTCGTCTTTGGCCGGAAATGGCGGCCAGAAGGCGCCCCGGCCGCAGCCAGGGCCCCCGGGCCGGCGGAATGAGCGAGGTGCGGGGAGGACCATAGGAGGGGTTGCGAGGGCTCAGAGGCAGGGGTAGATGTGAAAAGCGCGTTGGAGAGAAGACTTACACAAAGCACTATTGAAGACCATGCTGTGGATCTCACACGCCGTGCCCAGTGGGGCGGCGGATCGCTTCGCTCATTCCGCCGGCCGAGGCTTTTGCATCGCGGGCGTTTGCCCGCGTGTTCGTTGCCACTGCGGCGCTGATCGGTGGTGGTGGGTTCCTTGAAGTGCTGCGTGGGCAGTCATGGGCGTTTCGCGGCAGAGGGCTCGAAGAGGCTGTTCGTGCCCTCCCCTCTTGGGCCCCTCTTGGACTCCACTTGGGGCCCTCTTGGGTCTTCTTGGGAGCCTCTGGGGGGCTCATCATCGCGTCGTAGGCACTTGCCTGCGCGCTCGCGGGACATTTTTTTGGAGCATCTTGGGAGCCTCTTCAGGTCCTCTTGGGGGGGGGTCTCGGGGGCCTCTTGGGGCCTCTCGGGGGCCTTTTCGAGGTCTCTGGGGGCCCTCTTGGAGGCTTTCGGCGATGTGGGGTGGGGGGCATCTGTCGGGCAAGGCTTCGAAATTTGAGCTCGGGTTCCCTCCTCCCCTCTCCTCGTTTTGGGAAGCTCGCGAACGAGACCGACTAACGCGCAGGACTGGAGAAGCGGAGTCGGCGATTTTGCTAGCTGGTATGTTCGTGTCCACTGGTGAAGTACCAGATCGTGATCCAACGCGATCAGAAGATGCTTCGCGGCGTCCCACCCTATACGGGCCATTATGCCAGAACTTCTCCACCTCTCTCTCTCTCTCTCCTCCATTTCTCATAGTCTTCGTTTCTTGATCCACCCCTGCTACACGAGCATTGAGTGTGCGTGGTTGTCGTTTTGTCTTGGATCACGGGCGCGACCACGATTTTGGCCAGGACAAGTTTTGTGGGAGAGGGGGTGGGAGGATGCGAGTGCCCGGGCGGAGGCCAAGAGGTCTACATGGCGCCCGAGCTGGAGACTGGCAACTGCGTCCACTTCTCGGTGGCAGGGTGCAGAAACCCACGGGTAACCACCACCACCACCGAGCTACCGAGCTTGCGTATTCGCATTCCGAGTTTTATGATCCCCATCGGCGTTACGCATGCAACCCCTATCCCCCCCCATACAGTAACGCCCGAAACAACCGTTCACAGGCATGCGTCGGTGTTCGCAGACATACGTCGGTGCTCACGAGCACCCGCGGTGTTGGCAGGGCTCCACATGCTAATGTGCGCGCATAGTGCTCGCAGAGTATTACGGTATTGCCGCCAGAGTTCAGCACATTACCGTGCATAGTGTCCTACCCGCAGGCGTCTCGTAGTACCAGAAAAGGTCAGGCCGTCTGCGGTGTTGCCCCGCCGCAGCCGTTGTTACCGGTTACAGTCCCCCCACCGCCCGCCCGTTTCCCCGCTCTCACGACGGTAACATGCCTCACCCCCCTGATTGTGTTGTCCTTTTTTACACATATCTATAATTATTGGAAATATATTGTGGCTAGGCTCGGAGGCCGCCACACCCACCAAAATCTGGACGGGCCTGCAGATGGCCCGCGGTGGTGGGCACCCTTTCTCTCTTTGGGTTCAGACGTTCTCCCTATTCCAGCCGTGCTACCCCAGAGGGAGTGGGAGGAGGAAGTGGGGGAGGAGCAGAAGGGGAAGGCGGGGGAGCAGGAATGGAAGACAGGGCCGGCAGAGCCGGGGCGGAAAGAGCGAGAGGGGTAAGTTGGGTGCGATTGCCCTTCTCTTCCCGCCCACCTCCTCCTCCTCCTCCTTTCGTCCTCGCGCTGACCGACCAGCAGGACATCTGGCCCATCATCCAATCGGTCTACATAAGTGACGACGAGTTCCACTTCGACGCGAACGAAGCCGAGCTCCGCCAGTGAGGCTTGGACCTTGCAGCCATCCGCTCGATCACTGCCGCCGCTAACAAGTCACTGGTGCTGTGACGGTCACAGACACGGGACGACAGTCGCGACATGCCCATTTTGGGCCCGCTTCCAGGACATTTACCTTTGCATCCAGCTGGAGAGGGGCTCCAGCATGCTGAAGTGAAGCCGCCAACTCTGAGCCCCCCTTTGCCCTCTCAGTCTCTGTCTGTCTGCTCGTGGAACGCGCAGACACTTTTTTGTTCGCTCGCCACCAATCGTGCTCGCAGCCGTAGCAAGTACAGGTGTCTCTCTTCCCTCCTCCGCACTCACGACGTCCTTTGTGTCCAAGAGAGCCACGGTTACCAGGGAGATCTCGATACTCTCGAAAAGAAGTTCCGAGACATGCGTGCGTTTGGCTCATTATGGTCGTCCGCCAGCCCTGGGGGCATATTAGTCTTCATCCGCGAGTGTCTTTTCCAGCTTTTCAGCTCCCACACGTTTGAGATATTACAGCTAGGCAGAATCGCAGTCCTTCCTCTCTCCAGTCCCAAGGGCATCCTCCAAATCGTCAACTTCCATTTCGACAGTTACATTAAGCATACGACGTACTCCATAAGATCCCACCCTTCCCCACTTCGTCTCCTGTCTCATAGTGGGCGATCTTAAGTACCTTGTATATGGTGAAAGTTGTTTTTGGGTTCGCAGCGGTTCTGAGCGAGTTGGCCAGGTTCGGCTCTCCAATATATTTGACGACATTGTCCCGCGGTTCTGTGAGGTTGGACAGACCCCGGACACCCCGTCGTACCACCCAGGGCGACGCGACGCATGCCAGTCCCGATCGGATATGCACGAATATCCTTGCCGCCGTACTATTGGAATTCAATGTTTCCTCGGGCACCTCTTGGGACATCCCGAATATTGCGAAGCCCGCCGACCACGCCCCTGTGTTCTTCTGCTAGAAGCCGCACCAGCCTTCAGGGGAACCTCCTTCCGTGCCCGTCTGGATCGCCAATCACTCGATGTTCCCCGCGTTCCTGGACTAGTTGCTCAGTGCTAGCACCCTGGGCCCCAACCCCCATACGAGTGTTAAGGACATCGCGGCGCTCGTGAGGAGCGCGAGTCACCAGGTAGTCCAGCATATCGAAGCCAAAGGAGTTGCGTGCCTGGCTTCCACGGCGCACGTCTGTTTGCAGCTACTTCGAGCACACCGTCGATGTGATGAGCGTCGTGCGCGTTGTGCTTGTCGTGCGTTCCTTGTCTTTCGCAAGTTTTCCGGTTGCGATATGATGATATGGACTCGTTGGCTGGATTTCTACTGGCCCCCCTCACAGTTGCACGCGACATGCTAGAGCAGGACGACCGAAGGATTCTTGAGGCTCCCTAGTTCGCTGGGTGCAGGCCACTGCTCCTGCTGGGATTCGCCGTCTCTCGTCTGTCTGGGCGGCTGTTCGGCCTACCCTTCGAGTAGCTGGTGTTAAGGACACCGAAGACTATGCCCACAAAACGGTGCGAGTGCTGGGGTAAAGTATTTGAGGGGAACCTGATGCGGATACCATGTACTATAATTGTTCTACCGTGCGCGCGCAAGCTATTGACGGAACTCACGGCCAATATGTCGCACGCGCGCACCATCGGCATGATTGTGTTTTCTCTGAAAATCGATTCATCGACAGACGAACGCACAAGAGGGATACCGCAGCTGGCCCTGACGGTATTCCGTTCGTTGCTTGGAGGGCAGGTAGTTCAGCAGGATCTTTACGCGCTGTACTTCCACCTCCTCTTCGACGAACCTCCCGATGAGGAATTCAATCACTGCAAGTGTGCGTTCTTACCTAAGGGTGCGATCAGCAACGGCGGTCAGGAGGACATATCCCCGAAAGATACCCGCCTCCTCTCTTTTTTGTTGTTGTTCTCTCTCTCTCTCTCTCTCCCCAACACGGACAACCAAATCATCCTTTTCCGCTTTCGCCCAACCTCTCCAAGCAGTCGCTGCCGAGGTCGCTGGTCCCATCCAAAAGGCTGCATTGAAGGTCGCAGTCTGATCGACAATGTTGTGTTCTTCGGCGGGCACTTGCTTAGCTGGGCAGGAACGTTCGGTCTGGTGAACGTTGGTGGTTGCCTGTTCGACTTCGCGCAGGCCCACCCCAGCATTTTCCACCGGTGGATCTCTTCATGGTTTTAGGCAAGATGAAGCTCCCGAGCAAGATCCTCCAGGCCATCATAAAACTTTACCACAACGTTTTCATGTACATTGGCCCTCCTGGACCTGGCGCGCTTACTGCCTGGCCTCCCGAGGAATGAAACCAGGCTGCCCTCTTTCAGGAGTCCTATTCGCCCTTATCCTGGATCCTGTACTCGGGTGTATCAAGCACTCCCAGCCAAGGCTCCAGACCTGCCTGACAGCGCTCGCCGACGATATTGCGATGGCATGCTCGGACATTCTAGTCAGTTTTCCAATGGTCCTGCGGTTCCTTGTTCGCCCTGGTCATTCTACTGGTCTCGTCCTGAACATGAATAAATGCATCATTCTCGTGATTCACCAAAACTACCTTGAGCATATCATGCGGATATTCCAGGATATCCATGTCAGCGCTTCTAGGTTTTAGGTCCAGCCAAATGCCGTGAATCTCGGAGTTGCTGTAGGCCACAATGCTGCTCTTCAAGCTTGCATGGCTGCCCCTGTCCTCAAGCTGGTATCCCGCGCGCATGATGTCAAACAAATGAAGCAGAGTCTGGCGCAGAGCGTCGTTGCCTACAATATTTATGCCGCTCCAGTGTGCAGCCATGTCGCCCAGTTCCTACCGTGCCCCAGCGCTGCCAAGGCCCAGGAGAGAGAACGCCACCAAACGTTAGTTCGTGCTCCACGGCATGCGTTTCCTCCCGCTACTTTTTATCGCATGAAGGACCTTGGCCTTGGCAAACACATCGCCAGGCTCAGGACAGTATCCCAGGCAACCATGATCAGAGCAGCCCGGCAGAACGACGTATTCCACGAGCTGCGCATGATTGCAAAATCAGTTCGAATGTGACGACGCTATCATCGCCGCCAGGCACATCCACCCCCTCTTCTCCGACCCCATCCTTTGGCCTATGTGGAAGTATAATCAGATCATCTCCCGTTTTCCTGATTATCCCATCCACGCCCCCCTTCGAGGCCTCCAAAAAGCAAACGGCCCGTCGTTCCAGTCCAAGATCTCATCGGTTCCAGAATCTGTTATTGGGCTCCAGAAGTATGGCATATTCATCTTGATCTGATTCAACGTAGGCTCCTTCTTATCTCTAAGTGGTTGCCGTGTTTTTCTATGTTACGCTTGCGACTCGTACTATATTCAATGCTTGGCCCACCAGTGGATGCTTCCGCCAGGCCACCTCGTATTGTAATTTCGGTTGCCAGAATCTCGCGGCCGACTCCTCCGTCCTCCTTCACGCCCGAGTGTCTCTTCCTCCTTGGGGCTCCGATGCGAATTCCATAATTATGCCTTGTTTCTGGGATGTTCAGTCCAAAGAAGACGTCCTCTCTCATGCGATCGCCGCTGATGTAATCTACTCAGTCTTCAATGATTGCCGTGCCCGTGGGCTACAGTGCCCCAAACGAGCTGTTCAGTACGCCCACCCCCGTCTTCGGGCGACGGTGCGGCGCTGTGCCGCCGCCAGCCAGCTGGTCCACTAGCACACGGCGGGACTCCCCCCTCTCAGAGCGTGGCGGTCCTCCTTCTGTCCTCCTGTTGAGTCTACCCCGCCAAGCGGAACCCCAGCTGGATTTGGCGAATGTATTGAGGGTGGGGGGTGGGATGTTGGCACGAGCAAAGGAGGGTGTCACGCGCGGATGCCACCATAACGAATTGCACCACATCGATTGCACACCACACCGCCACATCGATTGCATTACATGGATTGTACCCCAATATTTTATCAGGAGCGCAGGAGCTCATTACTTCGTGCCCGTGTCGACGTTCACTACGTTTTGAATATTTTCGGGGGATATTCGGCTCTTCGCTTAAGTAGCTACATGGCGTCCATAAGAGAGCCCGTAGAGCGTGTACGCAGGCCCCCATATGATCTGGATACGCCATCTTCTTGACCTAGCGGCTCTGGTTCATCATGGCGTCATTTTTTTTTTGTTGCGCCGCTCTTTGGGGCCAATTTATGCTGGAGTTGAACGGTCGCGAGGGGCGCGCGACTGCTCCAGTGCTTACATGGAGACATTGTAGGGGACTTGTGGGAGGAGGAGGACAAGGAGGAGAAGCAGAAGGAGGAGAAGGACGAGGAGGAGAAGGAGGAGGAGGAGGAGGAGAAGGAGGGAGGAGGAGGAGGAGGAGGAGACGAAAAGGGCGAGCGGCTAGGAAGTAGGAAGCGGGGGGACATAATTCCAGTAGGAAGAGGGACGTGCGAGGAGCTAGGAGGATGTATGAGGTACGATGCAGGACGTGTCTTTCAGATGGCAGTAGGAGGAGGACGAGAGGAAAATGAAGATACGCAACAGCGGGGTAAGAGCATGGGCAAGGCAAGGAACAGGTCCTGGAGCAGCGATCGGAGCTAGATGAGGAAGAAAAGGAGTAGGAGGTGGAGTAGTGGTGATGATTATGATGAGGAGCCGGAGGAGCAGGAGGAACAAGTAGGAACAGGATAATCATGAGGAACAGCAGCCTCAGAGGAGAATGAGGAGGAAGAGTAGGAGAAGCAGGAACAATTCGTCGTTGCGAAATTGCTTCGGCCTCAGGTGGAGCCAGGGCTGCCAGAAGGGCGCGCCGTCCAGCGGGGGACGCCGCGCGCGCACTCTCTGTCTCTGCGCTCCGATCGTGGCCTCCTCCTCTACATTTCCCGCTTGTTCCCTCTTGGCGCATCGTGCTCTCCGCCTCTTCCGCACTCTCCTCGTGTGATCCTCCTTTGCACCCCCTCGTGCGCTCCCCGCGCGTTCCCCCCCACATGCCTTTTCATTGCATGAGGCGCAAGCATGCCACAGTCATGAGACTGCGGCCTCACCATCTTGCTGACACCTAGGCTCCTAGCGGCTGTCCGAAGCGGTGGTCTTTCGTTCATTCGTGGTTCCCTACGCTGGGACTTACCAATCATCATCGCTTCTGGACCCGATGGCCCAGGACTTCCAGAGGCAATTAATTAGTATTGATACATTTGGCTCCTGGGACCAAGAACTTTCCATGTCGGGTGCATCCAGCACGTGCTCTGGCAGGGAACGGCTCGCTGTAGTGGCTGTGCGGCCGTGCGTCAGCGCCACCGAGATGGGCAAACATCCAGTAGCGGATATTTGGCAACGCACATGGTGGACAGAAAAGTGGCAAGAAAGTGCCACTTCCGTGCGGGATGCTGCAGGAAAGTGGCTCATCAGGGTGGCGCTGAGTGCGAGAATCACAGGAGCCGCCTCCTCAATACATAGAAAGCCGCAGAACAGTCCCACAGGGGGGACGGGGAGCACCAGACCGCCCAGTCCGGCAGCCGCGTTGCGTCAGACATCCTTACAATGTATTCAGGCATCGGGGTCTCGCTTCAATGCCGGCTGCACTTATTGTCCGGACGCCACGATTTTTAGCAAAGCGTAGCAAGGTGCACATGGCCTCGCTCTCGCCGTAATACTAGCTACATATTTTGGTCCAGACTGCCACGAGTTCTTGTTACAAAAGTAGTGATATTGATATTGATATTGTCAATTCAGATGAGCATGAAGTATTGATATTGATAGTTTTCAGGATTTTCAGGTTTTCCCGTTCTTCCGCGCGGGCTCCAGGGACGAATGGTCGAGCGCATTCCGTCGCGCAGGTTTTTGGCGCGATGTGCGCGGTGCATTTTTCGCGCATCGGAGCGCCCTCGGAGATTCCAAGTTGCATTATGTTGTGCTCTCGGGGGGTCCGTGAGTCGCAGCTGCCGTGGCGCGATTTTCGGGGTAACCCCTTCGAGTGGTGCTCGCGGGCGCAGGGCGCGGCGCGCGCTGCGCCAAATCGCACGCGGCGCGGCGCGTGAATCAGCCGGCCGCGTCCGTCGGACCGCCCCTGAAAAAACCTGGGTTGTAGAATGCAACAAAAAAAATACGGTTTTTTGGCGCAAGCGGTTTCGGAAATTTCCAAAAATGAGTCCTGACATTTCTTCCAGCAGCACAGAATTTTGAGGGGTGGAATGCGCCCGCCGCGCAAGACATCTGAAGGTTTTCTGAAATCGAGAATGTTCCAAAACTGATTCCAGAACTTTTCTCAACATATACCTCGGAATTTTGCAACATCGATGTTAGGAATTTCAAACAGCATGCCGGACATTTTCAAAAACGTTCCCGGATCCGTTTTTCAAATCTACCCCAGGAGACTGTTCAAGAATCGCGTGTGTTTTTTCTTACCAGGTCTTTGAACATCCGCCGAGGCGCGCAGTGCGCGGCGGCGGGCGACGGGACAGTGCGCCACCGTCCCATCCACGCACGGCAACAAAAAAAGGGGATCAGCAAGTGCCGAATAGCCCCCATACGGGCGACCTCATTACTCGACTGCGAATGGGTGACCGACCAGCGGCGCCAGGCAGACTAGACAATATTCGACGCAAAGTGTACCCCGCGCGAAGGCTGTTAGAAATCCCGGATTCCCCGGAACGTATCAATCGCACGCTGTGTCAATATATTCTTCTCGTCCTACCAATGCTGGCTGCATTTTGGTCTGGACGGCACGATTCCTCGAACGTCATCCTTGCGAAGAACTCAAACGTACGCAGTTGTGAAGAGCGTGATTGTGAGTACTTTCTTCGGTGGAGCGCGTTCGGCGACCGCGAACAGTATGAGGGTTGTGCCGAAGTGGGTGTGGTGCCGCCATGCGAATCCAGCCAGTGGGGTTGGGTGGAGCTCCCTGGGGCCACGACTCGTGTGACGGGTGTGCCGAATTGTGGGCGGGTGCGCCATGCGAGCTTTGCCGCTGGGACCTTCGGTGGAGTTCCTTCTGGGGCCACGAAGAGTGTGAAGGGTGTGCCGAATTGTGGGCGCGTGCGCTATGCGAACCCTGCCGTTGGGGCTTTCGGCGGGGCTCCTTGCGGCGCCACGAAGCGTGTGAGGAGTGTGCCGAATTGGGCGGGGTGATGCCATACGGGCGTGGCCGCTCGGGCAGTCAATGGACCTTGTGACGCAGCCACGAAACGTATTTTTGGGTGTGCCGAATTGGGGACAGGTGCGCCATGCAAACTTTGCCGCTGGGGCCTTCGGTGGAATCCCCTCTGAAACGAATCGGGCGGTGCCAAGATTGGGCAGGCGCGCCAGGCTGAGCCCGCTGCTGAGGTTTTTGATGGGGCTCATCCTGGGGCAACGCAGTGCGTGAACGGTGTGCCGCATCGGGGGCGGGTGCGCCATGCGACTTTGCCACGGGGGCCTTCGGTGGAGCCCCCTACGGGGCCACGGAACGTGTGAGTGGTTTGCCGCATTGGGGGCGTGTGCGCCATTTGAGCTTTGCCGTTGGGGCCTTCGGTGGGGTTCCGTACGGGGCCACGAATCGCGAGGGGTGTGTGCCGCATGTGGGGCGGGTACGCCATGCGACACAACAGTCGGGGCTTTCGGCGGAGCTCCCTACACGTTCCACGAAACGCGTGAAGGGGGGGCCGAATTAGGGGCGGGTTAGCTCTGCGAGCTTTCCCGCTAGGGGGTTCGGTGGAGTTTCTTACGGGGCTACGCAGCGTGTTGGGGGGTGTGCCGCATGTGGAGCGGGTGAGTACGCCATGCAAACCTTGACGTTAGGGGTTTCCTTGGAAGTCCTTTCAAGGCCACGAAACGTGCAAAGGGTGTGCCCCGCTGTGGGCGGGTACGCCATGCGAGCCTTGCCGCTGGGGCCTTCGGTGACGCTCCCTACGGGGCCACGAAAGTATGCGGAGTGTGCCGAACTGGTGGCGGGTGCGTTGGGGCTTTCGGTGGAGCTGCTTAAGGGTCCACGAAACGTGTGAGCGGTGTACCGAATGCGGGGCTGGTAAATATGCCAAGCGGGTCTTGCCGCTGGAGCCTTCGGTGGACCCCCTTTATGGGATCACGGAGCGTGTGAAATGTGGGCCGTTAGTGGCACCATGCGAGCCTTGCCGTTGGGGCCTTAGGTAGAGCTCCCCCTGTGGCCACGAAGAGAATGAGGGGTGTGCCGCATGGGGGGCGGGTGCGCCATGCGAGCCCTGCCGCTGGGGCGGGCCTTCGGTGGAGGCCCGACCGGGGCCACGAAACGTGTGAGTGGTGTGCCGAATTTGGCAGTGTGATGCCATGCGGGCGTTGCCAGGGCCTGCAGTGGTTCCCTACGGGGCCAGGACACGCGTGAGGGGTGTGCCGACATTGGGATTCGGAGGGCAGAGGCACTGATGGGAGGAGGGAGGAAGAGGAGGAGGATGAGGAGGAGGAGGAGAATGAGGAGGAGGAAGTGGAGGAGGAAGTGGAGGAGGAGGAGGAGGAGGAGGAGGAGGAGGAGGAGGAGGGCGGCGGCGGCGAGCGCACGACGACGGCTGGGCCTCCCTGGAGGGCGGGAGGGGCAGGTGTGGCACGGTATGGTATGGTACGGCAGGTGTGGTATGGTATGGTAGGTATGGTATGTTATGGTAGATGGTGCGTGACATGGTATGGAAGGTATGGTATTGTAGGTTTGATGTGGTAGGTCTAGTACGGAATTGTACGTACGGTATGGTATGGTATGGTAGCTGTGGTATTGTATGGTAGGTATGGCATGGTAGGTTGGGGAAAACACCTGCGCCAACACGCCCTCCGCCAAGAGGCTCGTGTACGGTCGATATACCTGCCATGCGCGGAGCCCCCAATGGGGCCACGAAGCTCGAACCCCCCATTGGCCTTAAGCGCGAGCTCCCCATACAGGTCACGAAACGCGTGGTGGTGGTTTTTTGAACCCATGGATACCAACGCCCGTCCCCCCCAGGCTCCCGCCACGCCATGATGAGGGCGCCAGGGTCCCTGCGGCCGCCGTGCACGCCATCCGTGTATAGAGCCCCACCCACCAAGTGGGCGGGACGTACCTGGAGGGGTTGCCGCGGTGCGGGCACCCCTCCAGTTACCAGCAGTCCCGCGGCTGCCCCTCCGGAAGAGGCAATCCCACCCAGCAGGGCGCCCACCGCGCCCTCGTCCCGAGGGTCGGGGCGGGCGGGCTCGCGCTGCAGGTAGCGCGCGAGCCCCCAGCCGCCCTGCAGCTGCCGCCGCCCCCCGCGGGCCCCGCGAGTCCCGTGGGCCTCGGGCAACTGGGTGCCCCTCGGCCCCGCGTGGCGGCTCCAGGCGCCAGGGCAGGAGTGCGGAACGCAATCTTGCCCACCGCGAGCCCGTTGGGCCCGTGCCCCATCCATGCAGAGGGTGGCCGTGGCCCAGAACACCAAGATGAAGAAGTTCAAGCCCGAGGATCGCGCGAAGTTCCGACGGCGCGAAGGCAGATCTCTGGCGCGAGCCAGACTCCAAGGATGATCCAAGATGGCGGGGACCCTGCGAGGTCGTCAAGGTCTACCAGGACGGCTCCAATGCAGTGGTCGACTGGAGAGGCCTCATCACGCCCACACATTGGTTTCGTTTGGCTCCTGAACCAGAAGCGGCATCATGGTCGAGTCCGCGCCGTGCGGCACGAGTTCAACGACACCGTCAAGCAGATAATGGAGATAGTGGAGTCAGGAGCAGCACTCTCATCCTACACGTACGGCCTGGCGCATTCGAGTTCGGATCGCAGTGGCGGCATCGCGCCGCCAGAACTAGAGCAGAATCCTCCACCGCTGTGGACGGCTGCTCAGAAGGTCTTCACAGGAGTATTCAACGGCACGAAGTTCGATGGCACCCAATTCGGCCACAAGTGCAAAAGAACGGACGCCATCTCGGCAGCACAGCGCGGACAGCTCATAGCCTGGAACAACAGCAGACGCGAGAGCCACATGATTCGTGACGCGGTGCCGGACAAGGCTCTTCCGCTCTCTTTCTCAGGGCCGCAGAAGGATGAAAGTTTCATATTCTATTTCAGCTACGGCAAGCCAAGCGACGAGATCGAGGAGACGCCAGGAGCCGACTTCAGCGGAGTTGGTGGCACATCTCCTATTCCATGGATAGCATCATCGTGGACGTCGTTGCGGGGCTCCTGGCTGGAGGCAGGCGAAGAGGAGGACGATCATCATCAGCAAAGTGGCCCTGGAGATCCTCCTGGGCATGGTCTTCCAGTGGCTCACCCACCGCGTCGGCCTCAGCAGCCTCCACCGCCAGTCAAGGCTCCGCCTGCGAGGCGCTAGCCTCCAGCGGAACCAGTGCAGTTAGCTCCGGTACCGAAGCAGAAACCGCAGCCATTGTTCACACCGTCCGCGCTTGGCTCTCGCGCAATCCCGCATGCACGGACAAGTGCATTGTCACGCTCGACCTCAGCAGTGCCTTCAACGCGGTTGACAGGTCGGCGGTTCTGGCCGCTACCCGGAGGTGGCGCCCTTCTTGGGCACCTTGGGCGGACCTATGCTATCGGAACAGTAGCAACCTTCGGCTGGGGGGCGAGCGAATCCAGAGTGCGAGGGGGGTTCAGCAGGGGGGGGCCCTGGGCCCAGCGCTCTTCAGCTTCGCAATGCACGAGCATGTCCTGGCTGCCCGGGCGGCTGCCGACGCCATGTTCCCAGGCGAGCTCGAGTTGTGCGCGTTTTATCTGGATGATGGCGTCGCGGGGGGGACAGCTCGGGCTGCGTCGGCTTTCTGTTGCCAGCTCAAACACCGTTTGGCTGGGATCGGCCTGGAGCTGACGCCTTCGAAATGCGAGGTCGTCCCGACGGCCAGCCAGCACCAGTTGCCCACAGATGCGTTCCCTGGGTTCACGTGGCACGCGGATGGCAACTTCAAGCTCCTTGGCGCGGCCTTCGGGACCGAGGCCTAGTTCGCAGAACACACGCTCAAGAGGAAGGGTCAGGCATCGGCCCTGCTCGCCCAGTTGCAGGACGTGGACCACTGTCAGGGAGGGTTGCTGATGCTGCGGGCTTGTGCGGGGTTTTGCAAGCTCGCCAACTCGGCCAGAGTGGTCCCTCCCCGCCTACATCTTGAGGCCCTCAGGCTTTGCTCGCTGGACCTGCGGAGCGGCCTGGAGGTCCTGGCGGAGGCGGAGCTCACGGACCACGCGTGGTTGCAAGCGCAGCTGAGTATCGCGAATGGCGGCCTCGGGCTGCGTGGCGCAGCGGTGCACGCCCCAGCGGCGTGCGTCTCGTCTGTCTGGTCGTGCCGGAGCCTCTGCGCACGTATCGACCCCAACTTCGACGCCATCTGCGATGGCGGCGATTTCGCGGCGGCTCTCGCTGCCCCCAGGGGGAGCTGCTTGGAGGCGGCCAGCTTGCATCTGCCAGAGGGCGCTGTCCGGCAGAAGGAACTCTCGGCCCTCATCGACGGCCAACTGAAGACCCAGCTCAGGGCGGAGGCACGGGCCGAGGGGTCACGACTCGCTCACCTTTCCTTGGTCTCGGATATCCCCTCAAGCAGCACTGGGAACTAAACCGTCTTGAGCCTAGTGTTGGCTCAAGAGAGGGGCACAAAGGGAGGAGCGGCCTCAGACTGTGATGATGACCTTTGATGACCTTTTGCCAAGGAGCAATGCTGCTTGCTCCGATGGCGCCCGGCGCACCACGCGCCGGCGCCGGTCTTGGGCCGCGCGTCGCGGGCCACGCCGCCGCCAAGGCACTGCAGCGCCGTGGCGGCCTCGAAAAGTCCAGAACAGGGCGGGTAATGAGGCCCCCAACGGGGCCTCAAGGGTGGGCCAGCTTGGCCTCAAAAGGCCTGAGCCGCCGAATGGCGGTGGGAAAGGAGGGGGAGAGAGGGCAAGCAAGAGGCAAGGGCAGGAGCGAGGGGACCAAGAGAGAAAGCCCGCGCCACTCCTGGAAACGGGGGGATCCATCAGTTTTACCAAACATCCTAGATATCCCCTCAAGCAGCACTGGGAACTAAACCGTCTTGAGCCTAGTGTTGGCTCAAGAGAGGAGCACAAAGGGAGGAGCGGTCTCAGACTGCGATGATGACCTTTGATGACCTTTTGCCAAGGAGCAATGCTGCTTGCTCCGCTGGCGCCCGGCGCATCACGCGCCGGCGCCGGTTTTGGGCCACGCGTCGCGGGCCACGCCGCCCATCTCCTCCTGTGAGTACTCCACCGCGCCGAACAAGCTGTAGTGGGTTACGCAGACGCCGAACTTCCCGGCGTCGAACTAAGCAGTCCCGGCTTCTGCGGCACGCTGCCGCTTCCGCCCGTCAAGGTGAGTCCGCAGGCGCAGGGCGGCACGCCGCCGGCGCCCGCGGGGGTTCTTCGCGCGCCCAGCGCGGCAGCCCGGCTGGGCTAGCCGCCGGCGCCTCTCGCATCCGCCACCGCCGTCCCCCATGACGGCGCTGCCGGAGCCAGGCCGGCGCGGCGCTCTGCCCTCAGGCGCCAGCTGCCGCCGCCCGCGCCCAGTTGCTCGCATGCGCAAGGTTGATCGCGAGCGCCAGGCTGAACTCAGCCGGCGCCGCGTGGCCGCTCGCACGGCTGTTGCCGGCGGCGGACCTCTGCGGCAAGCTGCCGCGTCCGCCCAGCAACGTGGGTCCGCAGGCGCGGGGCGGCACGCCGCCGGCGCCCGCGGGGTTCCCCATGCGCCCGTGCGGCCGCCCTCGCTGGGCTAGCCGCCGGCGCCCCCTCGTAGCCGCCACCGCCGTCCCCTCCTGACGGCGCTGCCGGTGCCAGGCCGGCGCGGCGCTCTGCCCTCGGGCACCAGCGGCCGCTGCCCGCGCCCAGCTGCTCGCAAGCGCAGAGTGATCGCGAGCGCCGGGCTGAACTCAGCCGGCGCCGCGTGGCCGCCCGCGCAGCGGTTGCTGGCGGCGGACCTCCGCTGCCCGCCCGGCCATTGGCCGGCGGCAGCCACGCACCTCAGTCACGATGCGGCCTCTGCTCTCCTCCCCGGGGCCATTCGGGCGACCCGCGGTGCCCTGACGGGGCTACTTCGCGCGTCACCTCGTTGGCCCGGCGGAAGCCTTGGGTCTCGTGCACGTACCTCACGCCGTTGTAGTGCACCGGGCCCATCACTCCTGCGTCGCAGTGCGTCTTCTGCGGCTGCTTGGGGAGCCTGGGCGCCTTGGGCGTCGGCTGCGCTGTGGCCTGCTGTGCCTCTGGCTCCAGCCTCTTCTCGTTCTTCTTGGCTGTCCCACAGCAGCAGCAGTAGAGCCCCCCGACGCTCCCAGCAAGCAGCACTGCGATCGTGGCCACCACCTTCAGCGCCGTCTCCACTGGGAAGACGATCGCCACCGTGCCCATCTGCGGCTCCCAGCGAAACGTGACCCCGTGGGCCCTGTCGTCGACCGCCGCCATCTCGTGGCTCTGTCTCTCCCCAGCGGCCGTTGCGAGTGCCGTCGCCGCCAGCGCTGCGCACAGCGTGCCTGCCCGGGGGTTGCGGGCTCTGCGGCCGCCGCTGCGCCCACGGGTCGCCCGTCCGCTCCTTCGCTGCTGCCTGTGCCGCCAAAGGGCGCTCAACAGCGCCGCTGCCAGCAGCGCCCCTGCTGTCGTCGCCCGCGCCCCCCAGCCGACCGGGAGCGCGAGGGTCAGCAGGTTCTGGCTCTCCGCCGGGTCGACCTGGATCACGTAGCCGTCTGCGCTGCTAGCCATGGCGGCGAGTGTCGTCGCGGCCAGCGCCGCCCTGGGCCACCGTGAGGTCGGGCTCTTGCCCGCGCGGCGCTCGCCCTCGGCCGAGTGGGCCGGCGGCGCCGTGAGCTCGGACGTATCTGTCGCCATGTCGGTCGGGATGCCGCGCATGGGCTCATGGCTCTCCCACAGGCACCCGTGGAAGCTGTCGGAGGCCCAGCGCCCGAAGCGCTTGACGCGCTGCAGGTCGTCCACGGCGTGGTACATCGCTGTTGCGCCTCCGATGCGGAGGCTATGTGAGCCGATCTCCTCCTTCCTCAGCCCGGCAGCCAGCCCCGCGATCGCCAAGTAGTGCTGCACCTCCTCGCGGCGGATGGGTGCGCCGCTCGCCCAGCGGAAGAGCGGGAGCTCCTCCTCCCTCCTTCGCAGCCTCTGCGGGTAGTGCTGCTCCAGTTGACGGACGGCGGCCACGGGGCACAGTGACGTGCCCGTCTGGCACTGGTTCCTCACGCACCCCACATTGTACTGGTCCGTCTTCGACGAGGTGATGTGGAGCACCACCTCCACCGCGCCCTTGAAGGTGCAGGGCTGGTTGTTGCCGCCGCGGCCCGTGATGTCCACGCCGCGCGCGACGCGCTCGCGGCCCCATGTCTTCCCAGGCTGGACCAGATACTCCGACGCCCTCAACATGAAGAAGAAGGCCACCACCACGGCGGCCCACAGGACCGCGGCGTCCGTCTCGGGGAGGTCAGCTTGGCCCCTCAAGAAGCCCTGGAGCCGCAGGAGCATGCGTGGTGTCACTGGCCGCTTCCGCCCGCTCGGCCCTTGGCCCCTCCGAAGGCCGGCGAGCGTGGGCCAGAGGCGCCCCCGGTGAAGGAGGGGGTCTGGATATCCGACCACGAGGTGGGCGAAGCGCACGGCGAACAATTTCTGTTTGATCGTGCCTTCTGCGCTTCAGCACTTTGGCCAGCACGACGACGAAACCCAGCAGCGCCTCCTCGTTGGCGTGGCGCTCCTCGCGATCGCGCCCCTCCAGCCAGGGCGACTCGCCCTGGGCCGCTCGGAGGCCCTGCCACTGCCGCCAGCCGGTCTCGTAGCCGGCGCGGGTCCCCTCGGACAGCCGTAGCATCAGCGCCTCGCGCTTCTGTTCCTCGATCCACCCGCCGTAGTCCTCCAGGGTCGGGTGGTCCGGCAGGGCGATGGCGGCCCGGGCTCTGCCCAGCGCGACCGGCTTGACCAGCCCCTTGGTCTCCACCTTCTTGCCCCGGTTGGGGCTCCGCTTCCGCTGCTTCTTGGGCGCACCGACCGTGGCGTTCAAGTCCACATCCTTGGCGTCAGGAGGGGCCTCGGGGCCCCGTGCGAGGTCCTCCTCAATTGCCTTGAAGCGGACACCCTGGCTCTTGCGCCTCGCCTTCCCCCGACCTGCTTCCTCCATACCTTCCATGTAGAAGGTTCGGACGACAAAAGCGCAACATAATGTCCCACTTTGTCCGTTTATGTCTTGTTTGTCTTCAAATGTCTTGATATGTCTTGCATGTCGTCAAATGTCTTGAAATGTCTTGTATTTGGGTTAAAACTCATCATCATCATCATCATCATCATTATCATCATCATCATCATCATCATCATCATCACCATCACCATCACCATCACCATTCACCACTCACCATTCACCATTCACCATTCACCATTCACCATTCACCATTCACCACTCACCATTCACCATTCACCATCATCATCAGCATCATCATCATCAGCAGCATCATCATCACCATGAACAATCATCGGTGTCATCATCACTACCATCACCATCATCGTCATCATCATCACCATCATGATAATGATGGTCATGATGGGCATGAGGATGATCAGGATGAACAGAATGAGAAGTTTGGCCCAAATCTTCACCATGCCAGCGTACCCGATCCCACGACCGTGGCACTTCCCATACTTTCGAGGCCAACCCCTTCCCCCATGGACGCCCCGTGGGTGGCACGTCCCGCCCGGCTCAACGGACACGTTTTTCATCATGGATACGATCAAGCTGGAAGGTCTGGTGTGGATCATTCCAGGCGGCGGCAGTTTGGAACTCTGCTTCGAGGGCCCACCAGGCCTCTCGGAGATCACGTGCCTGGTCTTCAGGTGGGGCCATGCATGCGGCTACCCATGGCCGCCCAGGGCATACTTAAACGGTGGGCCGCGTCTCCCCTTAAGATCCGCGCGAGGGGCGCGCCGAAAGTTTGCATCTAGATCTCACCCCTTAATGCCCCTGGTGCCACGTGTACGAACGCACGGCCAGGACCCAGTACTTCATCTGCAGGTGAAGGTAGGGTGGCAAAAACAAAAATCAAACAAATCATCGTGGCCGCGACCGAACAGCTCCTCCACCTCCAGCTCCTCCTCCTCGTTCTTTTATGCTGCAACCCTCCCTTCTCCCCCCTCCTCCTTCCTCCTCCTTCTTCCTCATTCCTCCCTTCTCCCTCCTTTCACCCCTCCCGTATCCTACTCATTCTGTTTTCTTCTCCATCCTCATTCCTCCACATCTCTTCCCCGCTGCAGGTTCCCCCTGCTCCTCTCTCACCATTCATGCTCCTCCCTCCTCCTTCCTCCTCCACTTACCTGTCTTATCATTCCTCCTCCTCCTCCTCCTCCTCGATCGGCTCGAACGGTTCCAGAGGCTGCCCTGCCCTCGTACCCCCGCAGGGGCTTCAGAGCTCTGCGATGGCGGACATCCAGGGCCGCATCTCCAAAGCGATCAGGGAGATCGCAGGCACGAAGACAGACGGCGAGATGATCTCGTGGAACACGCACGGGAGCAAACGCACAAGAGGGTTAGCTACATACTTGCTAGAGACAGGGCAATGGAGGCTCATACGCAGGCTCCAGGAGATCAGCCCGACCCTCCGGTTCGACATCGGAGACCTAGAGATTGGGATGTTCGGGGTGCCACGGGTTGAAACATACCCCAGGGGGAGGGGGAGGAAGAGGAGGAGGAGGAGGAGGAGGAGAGGAGGAGGAGGAGGAGGAGGAGGAGGAGGAGGAAGGTGAAAATAGGCAGGAAAATTACCCCAGTGCGACCCTACCTAGAAGTTGGAGCCCCTAGGAAAGCAGCATTAGTTGCTATGCTACGCTATGCGATGCTATGCCATGCTATGGTGTGCTATGCTATGCTATGCCATGCTATGCTATGCTGCACTATGCTATGCTATGCTATGCTAAGCTATGCTATGTCATGCTGCGCTATGCTATGCTAAGCTACGCTATGCTATGCTATGCTATGCTGCGCTATGCTATAATATGTTATGTTATGCTATGATATGATTGGCTATGTTATGCTGCGCTATGCTATGCTATGCTATGATGTGCTCTCGGATGCTAAAGCTCAGCGAAGCTAAGATGAAGGTAAGCTCAGCTAAGATAAACATGAGCTAAGATGAAGCTAAGCTAAGCGAAGATGAAATAAGCTAAGCTAAGATGAGATAAGCAACGCTAAGCTAAGGGGACGTAACTGGGGGAACCGCGGGGCGTATACTGGGGGAACCGCCCGGGCCAGTTCCCACTGCCCGGCCCTTTAAGCCAAGAGAGTAAGAACCCTTCTAGGCAGAGCCCAGGTAGGGAATTAGGAAGAGGAATACGCCAATCAAATGCAGGGACTCGGGTGCCCTGCCGAGAAGGCCTGCGAGCAGGCGAAGAGGCTCTTGGATCTGCTCAGCGCGTGGAGGCGCATCGAGAGGTGGGGTCGCTTTCAAACGGGCCGCCCGCATCAGACGACCTTATCCTTTACCTCGTCTTCTCCTGCTCCTCCTCCTCCTCCCCCTTGCCCTTGCCCTGTTATACCCCCCATCCTCCTCCCCCGCCTCCCAGTTTATCCTCGACGTCGCCCAGGGGGTCTGATGCGGCCCCCATTTGAAAGCAGCACCGCCCTCAAGGGAAGAGTACGAAGTGCCCAAGGAGCTCACCAAACTCATGTCGAAGCCGCTGCCCCCGATAGCGATGCCGACACCACAGCAGCAGCGTGCAGACACTCAGAGAAGAATGGGCCGCATGATGATGGAGAGCTCAGACGACGAGGCGGTGACATCTGACATTGGCAAGGGCAAGGGCGGCCGCAGCAGCAAGGGCATGGCCAGCAGCAAGGGCAAGGGCAAGGGCACAATCGTCGCGCAGTTGCAGGACGCCACCAGCAGCTGCAACGCATCGCAAGCACAGCCCTTGCAGGACGGCAGCCCAGACACCAGCGGGGACAAGAGCCGCGAGGCCGAGGGCGAGGAGAGCGAGGACGCTCCTCTCCTCCATCCTCTTCGTCTCATTGTCATCTCCTCTTCCTCTTCATATCCTCCATGCTTTCCTCCATCCTTCCTCATGTCCTTCACCGCCCTCTTCTCTTAATATCCGCTTCTTCTTTCCTCTGCCGGTCTTCTTCCTCTCTCTACCCCATCCTCCTTCCATCACTGCCCTTCGTCTTAATATTCATCTCCTCCATCCCCCTCTTCCTCCTCCCCCATCTCTCCTCCATCCGCCCCAGGACGAGGGCAGCAGCATCGAGGATAGCGAGTCCGAAGACGCCTTCGACCCTGATGACATTGCCTTGAGTGGGTCCGACCACGAGGTCAATGTAGATGCGAAGAAGCCGCACACCGATTTCACGATGAAGCAGAACTGGGCCCACCGCAACGTGGATGACCAACCCGCGGACGGAGCCGTGCCGTCCAAGACGGGCTACGCGATCTTCACATGGAAGGACGGTGACAGGTGGTGCCCAACGCCGAGGGTCACGATGGAGCAGATCGGCTACGCCAAGAAGGTAGAGAAGCGGGTCGAGGCCAAGGGCAGCGACGCGCAGGGCTCCAATGGCAAGAAGAAGACGAGGGACGACTCACCTGCCACGGGCCAGGACGCGAAGTCGCCAGGCAGTATCAGTGCTGGGGGCAAGAGCCTTGGCAAGGGAAAGAGCAAGGGCAAGAAGGGCAAGGGCATGGACGACGTCAAGGTGGACAGCAAGAAGGGCAGGTCCAAGGGCAAGAGCAGCAAGGACGTCAGCGACAAGCAGGTGGGCAGCACGAAGGGCGCGTCCAAGGGCAAGGGCAACAAGGTCAAAGGCGTGCAGGTCGAGCAGGACAAGCGCACGATGCAGTCGATCATTTCGGCGGTGCGGCCCATGTGCGAGAAGCACGAGGGCTTCTACGCGGGACGGGTGCACAAAAGTAGTTCGCAATCGTTGAGGTCCTTGGAGGCATTGTAGGCTTCCCCCGTCATCCAATCCTCCCCTGTCTCTGGGTGCCCCTCGGTGTCCCTGGATGTCCCTGGGTGTCCCTCGGTGTCCCTGGGTGTCCCTCGGTGTCCCTGGGTGTCCTTCGGTGTCCCTAGGTGTCCCTCGGTGTCCCTGGGTGCCCCTGGAGATACCTGGGGGCATCCAAGGGCGCCCGCAGACATCCAGAGACATAATGTTCCCCAGGGGCCTCGACGAGTTAGATTTACTTTTGAACATCCTTGCCCCTAGGTGGGCATCAACCTGCGCCCCAAGCTGGCCAACGGAGGCTGGGGGGTCTTCATCAAGGACCGCAGTGGGCAGAGGTTCCAGCGGACGAGCAGACAAAGCGAGATCGGTGGCGAAGAAGGCCTACGTGCTACTGTGACCGAGGCGAACAACATGATGATCAAGATGGCCGACGCTGAGAAGGCTGCAGCAGAGATGTCGAAGAAGCGCGACACGTCGAAGGAGAATGGCAAGCCGATCGAGAAGCCCGAGGAGAACCCCGAGGAGAAGCCCGAGGAGAAGCCCGAGGAGAAGCCCGAGGAGGCTGACGAGATCATCGAGGAGGTCGAGGAGGACCGCGAGACCGTGGTGGGCTCCCAGCCGAACGACGGCGTTGAGGACAGGTGAAGCGTTAAACAGATAATCCTATCCTCCTCCTCCTCCTCCTCCTCCTCCTCATCATCATCATCATCGTCATCATCATCATCATCATCATCATCATCATCATCAGCATCATCATCCTATCCTTCTCCCCCTCTAATCCTCCTCCTCCTCCTCCTTGTCCTCCTCCTCTTCCTCTTCCTCATCCTCATATCCTCCTCCTCCTCCTCCTCCTCCTCCTCCTCCTCCTCATCATCATCATCATCCCATCCACCTCCTCCTCTTTTCCCTCGCATTACTTCCCCCCGTCCTCCGAAAGGACCTCCCGGAGTTCGGCGAGGAGAGGGGGCCCGGAGAAGGCGACGAGGACGAGCCCGACCGCAAGCGCCTCCGCGCGGAGGACTGAGACTATGCTAGAGAGCTGCGCGCGTTGAAAGGAGGAGGGAGGGGAGGGTGGAGGGTGGATATAGAGGGAGGGGGAGGGTGGAGGGCGACAGGGGGCAGGGGAGTGGGGGGGGAGGGATGGATGGAGGGTAGAGGATGGATAGAGGGAGGGTGGCGGGTGGATGGAGGGAGGTAGTACAAGAGCGGTAGGAGGGTGAGGAGCGTGGATGGAGGTTGGAGGGCAGGGGGAGGGTAGAGGGAGAGAGCGGTAGTAGATGGAGGGAGGGAGGGAGGGAGGGAGGAGGGATGACACGACTCCGCAAGGCGCGCAGCTCTCTAGTCAGAGACGAGTCTCGCCGGGGAGAGCTCGCCGGGGCCGAAGGAGTATTGCGCGCAGCGCGCGTGCTCGTGGGGCGGCCACGGCGACAATTTCAGTGAAGAAAAACACGAATCTAGCCCACTCTGTGCCTGGGTTGCGGGTCACTGTGCCTGGGATGGGGTTAAGACAGGAGGATGCCCACCCCATCAGTGTGCCTGGAGTGTGGGTCACTGTGCCTGGGTTGTGGATCACTGCGCCTGGGTTGTGGGTCACTGTGCCTGGGTTGTGGGTCACTGTGTCTGGGTTGTGGGTCACTGTGCCTGGGTTGAGGGTCAGTAAGACAGGAGGAAGCCAACCCTATGTGCCTGGTGTGTGGGTCACTGTGCCTGGGTTGTGGATTACTGCGCCTGGGTTGTGGGTCACTGTGCCTGGGTTGTGGGTCGCTGTGCCTGGGTTGTGGGTCACTGTGCCTGAGTCGAGGGTCAGTAAGACAGGAGGAAGCCCATCCCGTCACTGTGCCTGGAGTGTGGGTCACTGTGCCTGGGTTGTGGATCACAGTGCCTGGGTTGTGGGAGGAAGCCCATGTGGGTCACTGTGCCTGGGTTGTGGGTCACTGTGCACTGTGCGCCTGGGTTGTGGGTCACAATGCCTGGACTGCGGGTCAGAGGCTTGATGAAAGCCTCCTGGGATATCCCAGGCGCGTCACCCCTGCAACGCAGCGCCTGGGCTCAATGAGGTGTCCTAAATTCAGATTTGCCACCGACTGCAGCGGATGCGATGCCCCAACTTTCGCCTTGAAGCAAACGTCGTTCGTCAAGGACAAGCGCATACGTTTGCGGCAGCGGTGGGCCTCGGACATAAGCGATGTCTAGTGGCCTTCGGCAAAGCCCGCCAGCCTGCCTGGAGCGAAGGGCGTCTTGAGGGCCTTTTGGGGCCTGTTCGGCTCCCATCAGGGGCCCCCTGGGGCCTTTCGGAGCCCTCTTGGGCCGCCCCAGAGCCCCTTCGGACGTCGTCGAGCCCTCAGGGGCCGATCGTGAAAGCCTCTTAGGCCGTCTGGGAGCGCTGAAAATCCGTAGCCTCGGGCCTCTTGGGAATCAGTGGAGCCCCATGTGGCCGTCTTGGGGGCCTCTTAGACTGTCTTGAGGTTGTTTTGGGGCATTTCGTCACAGGTCGTTTTGTTTTGGGGCACTCCTGTCAACGCCTTGCTGGCATGGCTGTGGATTTGTCGTCGTTTCATCTGTGCCAACCATCGGCCAAAATTTTTATTCAGCGACATGGCCAAGCGGGACAATAGAGAGTTGAACTTGCATAGGAAGCCTCTAGATTGTCTCATTCTTGGTTTTCCCTGCCAGCCATTTTCGGCACTGGGACTGAAGCGAGGCTGGAAAGACAAGCGGAAATCGAAGCCATACAAAGCATTTACAGACCTGTTAAAGGAGTATCCAGGTTGCATAAAGTCTGTGCTCATTGAGAATGTGAAAGGACTGGTGACTCACGACAAAGGCAGATCGTTGATGCGCGTGCTGACAGATTTAGGTTGTTTAGGATTTAAAGTACGGTGGCGGATGTATTCGTCGAGCGACTTCGGTTTGCCCCAGAGACGTCAGCGGGCGTGGATTCTCGGAATTCACAATAGTGTCGCAGCGATGCCTAAACTCCCTCGCCCACCATGCCCAGATGTGCCGCCCATAGGTGATTTTTTATCAGACGACAGAGGCCCTCATGGAGCGCTGCCGACCGTGGAGCCCGGCACCCATGCAGCGTGTAATTTACAATGCGTTCTTAGACGCCTCAAGAAGCTTGGGCACGACCCTGACACAGAGGATTGGGTCATAGATGTCGAGTCGAAGGCTTGCGCCGCATCCGCTGGGACTCCTTCGGCCCCTTGTGTATTTTCGGGCCCATTGCATGCCCGCAGCGCGGGGCAGCACACCATTTTCTGCTTGGTGGCGTGGCCGCAGACTGCGCCGGCGGATTCTTCGCGGCGATATGTCACAGGATATAAGGACTTCTCTCCCACGCTGACACGCTCGCGAGGGGCAGGATTCTGGGTCACGTCCCGGCGCAGGCGTTTAACGGCAGCAGAGCAATTTGCAATTCAAGGTTTTTCGCCCGAAGGGATCGTTGCAGTGGGATCCCCCCTCCAAATGGGGCAACTAGCAGGCAACACTATGTCCCTGCCAGTTCTCACTCGCATTTTTGAATCTCTTATACCAGAATTGTCCAGGAGGCTCTTGCTGTGCCCGACGACCCCAGCTTCATTTCCACTTAAGTTGTTCAAGCGGGGTCTCAAGCGCACATCTAGCCTGTCCCCTCAGAGGGGCCAGGCGGAGTACCCGAGGTAGATACAGGCTCCTCGGAAACATAATGCTGTGCTGCCGCCGCAGTGGCTCTGTACTCCTTTGCGCCAGTGCGGCAGGCTTATGGACCTGCTGACCCAGGCAAAATCCAGACAGCTGGGGTGGTCTTGGGGGGTCGTTTAGTTTGACTTGCACGGGAGGGCACGTTGCAGCATCAGTGATGTGTACTGCGTTTGTTCCTGCTGAAAGGTCGGGGAGCCTCACGGTGCACCAAATGCCCCAAGTCTTGGTGTCGCTACGTGTCCCAAAGTGTCTTCGCATGTCCTTGGATGTCTCGTGGTAATGCTATGTGTCCCGCGGTGTCTTCGAATGTCCCTGGATGTCTCGTCGTGACGCTACGTGTCCCGCGGTGTCTTCGAATGTCCCTGGATGTCTTCGTGTCGCTACGTGTCCCGCGGTGTCTTCGAATGTCCCTGGATGTCTCTTGGTGTCGCTCGGTGTCCTGTGGAATCTCCGCATGTCCCTGAATGTCTCTTGGTGTCTCTACGTGTCCCGCGTTGTCTTCGAATGTCCCTGGATGTCTCTTCGTGTCGCTACGTGTCCCGCGGTGTCTTCGAATGTCCCTCGCTACGTGTCCCACTGTGTCTTCGCATGTCCCTGGATGTCGCTTGGTGTCGCTGCGTGTCCCACGGTGTCTCCGAATGTCCCTGGATGTCTCCTGGTGTCGCTACATGTCCCACGGTGTCTTTGCATGTCCCTGGATTGGATGTCCCTTGGTGTCGCTGTATGTCCCACGGTGTCTCCCAATGTCCCTGGATGTTTCCTGGTGTCGCTATATGCCCCACGGTGTCTTCGAGTGTCCCTGGAGGTCTCCTGGTATCGCTATGTCCCACGGTGTCTCCGAATGTCCCTGAATGCCTCTTGGTGTCGCTACGTGCCCCGCGGTGTCTTCGAATGGTCTCTTGGTGTCACTACGTGTCCCGCGGTGTCTTCGCAGGGCCCTGATTGTCCCTGCGTGTCTTTCGATATCGATTGATGGCTACCTACTGTTTGCGAGCCCCGCAGATCTCATACCCCACGCAATTATCAGTGTGTCCTCGTCCTCCTCGTTGTTCCTCGTCCTCGCCTCCTCCTCCTCCTCCTCCTCCTCCTCCTCCTCCTCCCTCCCTCCCCCGGGAGGCCTCCGGGGTGGGGGCGAGCGGGAAGCGGCGCAGCGCGCGGCGCCCGCGGCCCCCGCGACCGCCCCGCCGCCGCCCTCGCCCCGCCCCGCCGCCCCGCCGCCCCGCCGCCCCGGGGGGCCGCGCAGAGGAGCAAGAGGAAAGAGAATAGGAAAGAGCAAGAGGGCGAGGAGAAAGAGGAAGAGGAAGAGGATATGAACAGGATGAGGAGGAGGAGCATGAAGAGGAGAAAGGAGGGCGAGGAAGAGGAAGAGGGACAGGAAGAGGAAGAGGATGGCAAAACGCCAATCTCATGATCGTGAGTGAAGCGCAGAGGGGCCCGTGGCGGAGGGTGGTCCCGTCGGGCCCTGCCACCGAAACCTACGAAATTCTTGACGCTTCGCGTATCCCCACAAGCCCATCCAGAAACGATCAGCAGGGGCGTTGGTAAATCAGGGGCTTGGAAGTTTAGGATGGAAATCGGTGCAAACTACGATGGTGCTTCGATGAAGGGTGAGGGGTGGTTCGATGACTCGCAATGGCTGTTGCACTGATGTGTCTATCAAACTCGCGTGCGTTTCGAAACTTTGAGCCATCTTGAGGCTCTCTTGGGGTTATCGTGGGGCCCTCTTGGGGCCCTCCTGGAGCTCGTCCTTGGGGCTCTCCTGAGGTCCTCCTAGGGTCTTCTTGGAGCCCCCTTGGGGCTCATTTGGGGCGTCTTGGGGCCCTCTTGGGGCTCTTTGGGGGGGGGGGGGGGGGATGCCTCTTGGGCCGCATTGATCAAAACGATGGGGGGTCTCAATTCCCAACGCCCCCTCGGCCGCGGAGGCTAAAAAATGCCGCCTTGGGGCCCTCTTAGGCCGCTCTTGGAGCGCCCTTGGGCGCTCTTGGGGCTGCCTTGGGGCCCTCGTGGGCCCTTTGTCGGGGCTATCTTGAGTCGTCTTGGGGCCATCTTGAGGCCCGAGAACCCACAGGCGAAACAACGAGAAGGCAAATAACAGTGAATTTCTGTTGGTGTTTTGAAGAGTTGGGCCGCTTGGGAGGGTCCTTGGAGGCCTTGGAGGGCACTTGAAGCCGTCTTGGGACCGTCTTGACGCCTCTTGGACTTGTCGGAAGCTAACTTGACCCGTCTACCGCAATCAACCTTCGACCATCTTGGAGGCCACCTTGCGCTATCTGAAGCCCTCTTGGAGCCATCTTGGACATCGCGGGGGAGCCAGTCCAGACGCAGGGAGGGGGGGAGGTAACCCCCCCGAGCAGGGAAAAGCGCATTCAACCACAAACACAAACGCGCACGCACGTCCCGTCGGGCCCTGCCCCCGAAATCTCGGACATACTCGCGCATCCAATCACAAACACAAGCGCGCACGCACGCACGCACGAGCACAGCGGACTGCGACAACCGAGCACGTGCATATATGCTGGCGGGATGCGGCAAACGTAATCCACGCACCCTGCGCGCCAGCGGGCCGCGACAACCGAGCGGGCGGAAGGCAAGCGGCCTGGGGCGCTGACATCGTCGGCATTGTCGTCGTTCGTCGTCATCGTCGCGGCCCATTCTCTCGCAAAGATCCGCGGACGTCGATTGAAGCTGACAAATCCCAAATTCGGCCACGCGATGCCTAAACAAATTAGCGCGGCGAAGGACCCAACCACATGTTGCTGTGAATACAGCAGTTGTGAGTTTCGCCTTCGGTGGAGCTCGCCATATGGGGCCACGAAACGTGCGACGGGTGTGCCGACATGGGTGTGGGGGAGGCATGCGGGCGCAACCACTGAGGCCTTCGGTGGAGTTCCTTGGGCCTCGAAGCGTGTGAGGGGTGTGCCGAAATAGGCGTGAGGGATGCATGCGGGCGCAGGCGTGTGAGGGGTGTGCCGAAATTGGTGCGGGGGAGGCATGCGGGCGCAGCCGCTAGGGCCTTCGGTGGAGCTCCCTGTGGGGCCACGAAGCGTGTGAACGGTGTGCCGAAATAGGTGTGCGGGAAACATGCGGGCGCCGCCGCTGGGCGTTCGGTGGAGCCCCCTTACGGGGCCACGAAGCGTGTGAGGAATGTGCCGACATCCGTGTGGGGAGAGCATGCGGGCGCAGCCGCTGGGGCCGTTGGTGGAACCCCCCCGAAACGTGTGAAGGGTGTGCCGAAATAGGTGTGGGGGAAGCATGCGGGCGCAGCCACTCGGGCCTTCGGTAGAGTTTCAAACATTGTTTTTTGATGCTGGGGCGACAATTTAAAACATGGTTTTCCCCAGCGCTGCAGTATAGAACACAAAAGGGATGCGGGGCAAATTTGATCGCTGGATACGTCCCCGCGACCGCCCTGCCGCCCTGCGTGCAGGTGAAGATTCCTGCGCACCCCCTCTTGGCGTCAGGCCACGCCTGTCGCGCCCTGCGGCCCCAACGTGGATAGAGACTACGTTCAGGGGCCAACCCCTGCGCACCGCGCGCCCTGTCTGGGTTGCGAAGCGGCACTGAATACGCAAATGCGGCACGCCAATGGTAGATTCTATACAACAGGAGGCGATGTTTAACTCCAAATCCAATGGCGAAAACCCAATGTAACAATTCATTCCCTGATCGGAGGACGGGAACATCCCAATGTGGATATACGACACTGGGTGCAAACATGCCACGCGCCAGCGCGCGCGCGGCGGCGGCACGCCGCTGATAGATTGCACGCAGCGGGGCGGAATTTCGCGCGCGCGGCGGCGGCGTGCAGCTGATGATTTCGTTTTACGCAACGAGGCGAAAGCCGACCTCCAAAACCCAATGGCGAAAACCAAATGCAAAAAAAAACACTCTCTGATCGGAAGACGGGAACATCCCCATGTGAATATGCGACACAGCATGCAAAACTGCCAATCGCCAGCGAACGCGCGCGCGGCGGCGGCATGCCGCTGATAGATTTGATACAAAGGGGGGGGTCTATGTTTAACTCCAAAAACCCAACGGCGAAACACCCAATGTTTTTTGTTTAAAAAAATCTCTGATCGGAAGACGAGAACATCCCCATGTGGATATGCGACACTGAAAGCAAATATCAAAATCGCCAACGCGCGCGCGGCAGCGGCATGGCGCTGATAGATTTACGCAACGGGGGCGCGCGTGAACTCCAACACACAGTGGCAACAAACAACTAACAATGCACGCTCCGATCGGAAGACGGCGACACCCCCGCGTGGATATACGGCATCGAATGCGCAAGTGCCAATCGCCAACGCGGGCGCCGCTGATATAGTCTTTATACAATGGGGGCCATGTTGAACTCCAAAACCCAATGGCGGAAACCCAATGTAAAAAATCCTTCTCTGCTCGGAAGACAGGAACAGCCCCATGTGGATATGCGACGCTGCACGCGCGCACCCCCATCGCCAACGCGCGCGCGCGCGGCGGCGGCATGCCGCTGATGGTTTTTTTTATTCAACGGGAACGAGGTTGAACTCCAAAGTCCAATTGCGAAAACCCAATGTAAAAATTCATTCTCTGATCGGAAGACGGGGGCATCCCAATGTGGATATACGGCGCTGAATGCGAAACTGCCGAGCGCCAACGCCCGCTGCGGCGGCCCGCCGCTGATAGCTTTTATACGGCGGGGCGGAATTTCGCGCGCGCGGCGACGGCATTCCGCTGATAGATCTTCTGTAACGGGATGAAATTTGTTATCCAAAACCCAATGGCGAAAAGCCAACGTAAAGTAACAAAAAAAAAAACATTCTCTGATCGGAAGACGGGGACATTCCAATTAGGATATGCGGCACTGAATGCAACACTGCCAATCGCCAGCGAGAATGCGCGCGGCGGCGGCGCGCCGCTGATGCATTTGATACAACGGGAGCGATGAAACACCCCAAAACCAATGGCGAAAACCCAATGTACAAATTCATTCTCTGATCGGAAGACGGAAACATCCCAATGTGGATACGGCCGGCACAAGGCCACAAGAACATCGGACAAGAACATGAGACCCTCCGCGGGCCAAAGTACCCCAAACCATAAGGACGTCGAGGACGCCCTTCCGAGGTGTCCCCGACCTTCACTTCCGAGCCAACGCGCGTAAGTACGCATCTGGTTCAGCCCCCAGCCTAAAGCCTTCGACTGCACAGCCTGGACCACGCAACCCCGAAGCCCTGACCCCCCCCCCGCCCCCCGAGACCCACGCTGTGTTCCTGTGCCCTGGATCTGCCTCCGCGCGTCCGTCGTCATCCACGAGCGCGCGGTTGCTGGAGGCAGCACGTTGACATCGAGACCGAAGAACATGGAGGGTCTTGCCCGCGCCGCGGACGCGCGAGGCCTGCGACCAGCTTGTCGGGCTCTAGCAGTGGGCCTCAGCGCCACGTCTCACGCCCTGGCACTCATGCACGCGCGCGAGCTCTCGCCCCAACCCCGCGGCGCCCCAGGGAGCCTCGCGCGACCTCGCCTGCTCGCCCCAGACTCAAGGCCGCGGCCGCGCGGCCTGGCCCCCGCCACCCTAGGCCCAGCTCCAGGCTGCTGTTGCCCCAAAACAAGAACATGCGAGGGTGTGCGTCTCCGCGCCGCCGTCATCCACGAGCGCGCGGCTGCTGGAGGCGACACATTGACACCGAGACCGAAGAACATGGAGGGTCCTGCCCACGCCGCGGACGCGCGAGGCCTGCGGCCAGCTTAGGGCTCTAGCAGTGGGCCTCAGCGCCACGTCTCACGCCATGGCACTCATGCACGCGCGCGAGCTCTCGCCCCAACCCCGCGGCGCCCCCAACAACTCTGGGTTTTGCAGCGGCGCAACTCATGGGTTTTGGTGCATGTGTTCCAGGCCAACATGGCGACTCTTCGATTGCCGATAACGCGAAGCTCCGCACGCGCACACGCCGCCGCGCGCGCGGCGGCGCAGGCGCGCGCGAGGAGTGTTTGTCTGCGCTGTTGTAGAACACATGCACCAAAACCCATGTTAACTTCGAAATCCAATCGGCAACCACTAAGGTTTCACTTTGATTTCCCAGGCCAACATGGCAACTTTTCGATTGCTGATAACGCGGGGCGCCCCACGCGCACGCGCCGCCGCGCGCGCGGCGGCGCCGCCGCGCGCGCGGCGGCGCGGGCGCGCGCGAGGGGTTGTTGTATACGTCGTTGCAAGACACGTACACCAGAACCCATGTTGACTTGGAAATCCAATCGGCAACCGCTAGTGGTCCACTTTGATTCTCCAGGCCAACATGGCGCTTCTTCTACTGCTGATAACACTGAGCGCCCCACGCCCCTGCGCCGCCGCGCGCGCGGCGGCGCCGCCGCGCGCGCGGCGGCGCAGGCGCGCGCGAGAAGTGTTTGCATGCGCCGCTGCAGAACACATGCACCCAAACCCATGTTAACTTGGAAATCAAACTGCCCACTTCCAAGGGCTCCCTTTGAATCCCCAGTCAACGCGGCAACTGCCTATTGCTGGCGCTGCGGCGTTTCTCGCGCGCGCGCCGCCGCGCGCGCGGCGGCGCAGGAACGCGCGAGAAGTTTTGCGCGCGCTGTTGCAGAAGACATGCACCAGAAACCATGTTAACTTGGAAATCCAAGTGGCAACCGCTAAGGGTTCACATTGATTTTCCAGGCCAACATGGCGACTCTTCTATTGCCGATAACGCGAAGCCCCGCACGCGCACACGCCGCCGCGCGCGCGGCGGCGCAGGCGCGCGCGAGGAGTGTTTGTCTGCGCTGTTGTAGAACACATGCACCAAAACCCATGTTAACTTCGAAATCCAATCGGCAACCACTAAGGGTTCACTTTGATTTCCCAGGCCAACATGGCAACTTTTCTATTGCTGATAACGCGGGGCGCCCCACGCGCACGCGCCGCCGCGCGCGCGGCGGCGCGGGCGCGCGCGAGGGGTTGTTGTATACGCCGTTGCAAGACACGTACACCAGAACCCATGTTGACTTGGAAATCCAATCGGCAACCGCTAGTGGTCCACTTTGATTCTCCAGGCCAACATGGCGCTTCTTCTACTGCTGATAACACTGAGCGCCCCACGCCCCTGCGCCGCCGCGCGCGCGGCGGCGCCGCCGCGCGCGCGGCGGCGCAGGCGCGCGCGAGAAGTGTTTGCATGCGCCGCTGCAGAACACATGCACCAACACCCATGTTAACTTGGAAATCAAACTGCCCACTTCCAAGGGCTCCCTTTGAATTCCCCAGTCAACGCGGCAACTGTCCTATTGCTGGCGCTGCGGCGTTTCTCGCGCGCGCGCGCCGCCGCGCGCGCGGCGGCGCAGGAGCGCGCGAGAAGTTTTGCGCGCGCTGTTGCAGAAGACATGCACCAGAAACCATGTTAACTTGGAAATCCAAGTGGCAACCGCTAAGGGTTCACTTTGATTTCCAGGCCAACATGGCGACTCTTCTATTGCCGATAACGCGAAGCCCCGCACGCGCACACGCCGCCGCGCGCGCGGCGGCGCAGGCGCGCGCGAGGAGTGTTTGTCTGCGCTGTTGTAGAACACATGCACCAAAACCCATGTTAACTTCGAAATCCAATCGGCAACCACTCAGGGTTCACTTTGATTTCCCAGGCCAACATGGCAACTTTTCTATTGCTGATAACGCGGGGCGCCCCACGCGCACGCGCCGCCGGGCGCGCGCGAGGGGTTGTTGTATACGCCGTTGCAAGACACGTACACCAGAACCCATGTTGACTTGGAAATCCAATCGGCAACCGCTAGTGGTCCACTTTGATTCTCCAGGCCAACATGGCGCTTCTTCTACTGCTGATAACACTGAGCGCCCCACGCCCCTGCGCCGCCGCGCGCGCGGCGGCGCAGGCGCGGGCGAGAAGTGGTTGCATGCGCCGCTGCTGAACGCATGCGCCAGAGCCCATGCTAACTTGGAAATCTGACTGGCGACGCTGAAGGTTCACTGTGATTTTCCAAGCCAACATGGCGACTCTCCTATTGCTGACAACGCGGGCCTCTTTACTCGCTTTCGGCAGCGCAGACGCGCATGTCAAGTTTTGCGCGGCCCTCGGTAGGGCGCACGCACGCACGCACACACGCACGCACGCACGCGCGCACATACCCCGCTCTGATGCCCAGGGGGGCGCGGTCGCGGGTGGCCGCACCTTGGCATCGAGACCGAAGAGCATGGAGGGTCCTGCCCGCGCCGCGGATGCGCGAGCCCTGCGGCCTACCCCATGGGCCTTAGCATAGGACCGACGTCAGCGCTACGTCCTGAACGTCATCCGCACATCCAACCTCTCAGCCCTGCCGCAGCCCAGGAAGCTGCGCGTGGCTTCGCCCGCCCGCCCTAGCCTCATGCCTGCAGCCGCGCACCCTACTCTCCGAAACCTGAAGCCCACCAGCGCCAAGTTCTCCCCTAAGAACATGCGAGGGTGATTGCACTCACGCCGCCATCATCAAGGGGCACGCGGTTGCTGGAGGCCGCACCTTGACATCGAAACCGAAGAACATGGAGGGTCCTGCCCGTGCCGCGGACGCGCGAGCCCTGCGGCCTACGTGCGTACGTAGCCTCAATCAAGCCTGCATCCGCACGCCCTAAGCCCCGCAGCCCGAAGCCCACCAACGCCAAACAGTCCCCTAAGAACATGCGAGGGTGATTGCAATCGCACCACCATCATGAAGGGGCACGCGGTTGCTGAAGGCCGCACCGTGACTTCGGGACCGAAGAACATGGAGGGTCCCGCCCCCGCCGCGGACGCTCGTAGCCGAATCGTGAGCCCCGAACCCCAGCTTTGTCAGAACGAAGGAATAATGGCGCCAAACTGAAGAACGTCGAGGATACCCTCCCCCAGGGTGCACAAGAACATGGAACAAAAACGAAGAACATAAGGGTACCCTCCCCGAAAAACCGAAGTTCTTAAGCCTTGTGCCGGCCGTATGCGACACTGAATGCAGAAATGCCAATCGCCAGCGCGCGCGCGCGGCGGCGGCATGCCGCTGGTAGATTTGATGCAACGGGAGCGCTGTTGAACCCCAAGACCCAATGGCGAAAACCATTTAGATAGAAAAACAAATTCTCTGATCGGAAGACGGGGACATCCCCATGTGGATATGCGAATCGGAATGCGCACGTGCCAATCGCCAACGCGCGCGCGCGCGCGGCGGCATGCCGCTGATATATTCTTTATACAATGGAAGCCATGTTGAGCTCCCAGACCCAATGGCGAAAACCCAATGTAAAAATTCATTCTCTGATCGGAAGACAGGAGCATCCCCATGTGGATCTGCGACACGGAATGCACACATGCCAATCGCCAACGCGCGCGCGGCGGCATGCCGCTGATATTGTTTTTATACAACGGGAACGAGGTGGAACTCCAAAATCCAATGGCGAAAACCCATTGTCAAAATTCATTCTCTGATCGGATGACGGGGGCATCCCCATGTGGATATACGACACTGAATGCACAAATGCCAATGGCCAACGCGCGCGCGCGCGCGCGGCGGCGGTATACCGCTGATAGACGTCATACCACGGGAGCGATGCTGAATTCCTAAACCCAATGGCGAAAACCCAATGTAAAAATTCATTCTCTGATCGGAAGACGGGAACATCCCCATCGGCATTCTCCCTGGTACCGAGGTATCTACAAGTGGCATCGATGGGCGTCCATCGGATTTTTCCCAAGGGGGACAAATAAGCAAATAGATATGCGGATGCGAATTTCTGGCAGTCGGGATCCGGGTTTTGGGCATTATGGGGCCACGAAACGTGAGCGGTGTGCCGAAATTAGTGTGGGGCAGGCACGTGGGCGCCACTGGGGCCTTCGGTGGAGCTCCCTATGGGGCCACAACACGCGCGAGGGGTGTGCCGCAATTGGCGTGGGGGAAACATGCGGGCACAGCCGCTGGGGCCTTCGGTGGCGGTGGAGGTCCCTGTGGGGCCACGAAACGTGTGAGGGGTGCATGGGTGTGGCGGAGGCACGCGGGCGCAGCCACTTGGGCCTCCGGTGGAGCTCCCTATGGGCCACGAAGCGTGTGAGTGGTGTGCCGAAATGGTGTGAGTGAAACATGCGGGCGCAACCGCTGGGGCCTTTGGTGGAGCTCAGGGGCCACGAAACGTGTGAGGGGTGTGCCGAGATAGGTGTGGGAGAGGCATGCGGGCGCAACCACTGGGGCCTTCGGTGGAGATCCCTATGGGGCCACGAAACGTAAGAGGTGTGTGTGTGTGCCGAAACTGATAACGATGATGATGACGACGATGATGATGATGGTGATGATGATTGTGCCGATGATAGTGGCGATCATGATGATGAGCATGATGACGATGATTGGAGGGGAGGAGGAGGATGAGACGCTGGGCGCCGCCTCGTCAAAGCGAGGACCCAACACCACAGGATGGCTGAGAACAACGTATGGCGAAACATATGCACGTCAGGCCTTGGCGTCGCGATCTGCGCGAGGGGTGCCACAGGTATTATACATGCGAGGATATCCGATCAGTGTGTGCGTGTGTGTGTGCATGCGTGTGTGTTGGTGCATGTGTGCTGGTGCGTGTGTGTGTGTGTGTTGTGTGTGCGTGCGTGCGTGCGTGCGTGCGTTCGTGCGTGCGTGTGCTTTGAACGTCTTCGTCGATGAACATAAACAAGCCCGTCGACGGTCTGCGCTAGCTGTCGCTGTGCTGCGCACCGCGAGCAAAAATGGGGCGGCGCGCGCGGGGGTGCGGCAACCGTGCGGCATGGGATGTACGGATGTACGTCTTCCCCTCGGCCTGCGTCCTCCATATTTTCCATGTAGAAGGTGTCTGGTTGTCGCCCCATGGCATTGCGAGACCACGACGCCCCGCGGGCGAGAGCGCAGCGCCCACACACCCACGATTCTCGTGGGATGGCGGGTGCGGCCCCCTCCCTCCCCCCCCCAGCCGCTTCTTACATAGCGCGAAGCGTGCGAGGGGCATGCAAAAAAGTGCGCCCACTGCATGGGGGCTCGGACCCCTCGGTGGGGAGTTCCTCATGGAGCCGCGCGACGTGTGAGGGGCGCGCCGAAATGAGGCGGGGGGGGCGAAGGTGAATGCGCCCGGGGCTGCGGATTCAAAACGAGGGCCCGACAGCACAGGATGGGGATGCATATTGGGAATGTCGTCGCGAACTCTCGGGGGGTCGGCGGAATGGCGCCAAGGACCCTTCAGGAGTGATTCATTATACTGATGATTCTAGATCGTAATTACGAAGCCCAAGAGAGGGCCACGGCGTGGCGACGAGAGGCCTCCCAGAACCCAAGCCGAGCTGGCGTCGATCCTGGGTCGATCCTGGAGCCACTCCACCATCAATTCCGTAGCCCATTTGGCTTTGCAGTTTTTGTGATTTGGGCCGCGGCGTGATTATCGACAATCCGAACATGGACACTGATGCTGCTGGAATATTGGGCAACAAGATGGACAGTGATGCTGCTGGAATATTGGACAACAAGATGGACAGTGATGCTGCTGGAATATTGGACAACAGGATGGACAGTGATGCTGCTGGAATGTTGGACAACGATTCATTCCCATTTCGAAAACTGATTCTGACGGACCTGGAAGAGCAACCGCCCCCGCTCGACTCGGACGACGAGGATAAAATAAAGCTGCATCGTGAGACGAGGACATATTCAAAGAGACTCTGTGACCTAGGTGCACAAGGGCCGCACTACGGCATATCAGGGTTCAAGGGCACGTTCAAAGCGATCGACGAGGTGGGCTACGAGTTCGGTCTAGCATTCTGGGGCTCCCCACATTTTTCAGAGGCGACAGATGATGGATGCAGCAAATACTTTAAGAGTTCTGCGCAATTCAAAACCTGCGCGTTTGAATCACTATCGTGGCTATGCCCACAGGCGCTCGTCGTAATGACGTTCACAGACTGTTACCAAACTGAATTTTGGTCGCCGACCTTCAATCGAACTAAAGAACACGATTTCAGGACACCGCGGGAACTCAGAATCATGGAAGGACATTTCAGACAGTATTCCCCAATTGGCTCGGGCCAGAGATTCAAGCGCTTAGCAGGCAATAACAAAGTCATGGTTGCGATGTTAGTGCCGCTCCGATTCAGGGACGATATTGTATATCGAGATCACAAGTGCGACGTCGGGGTCACGATGTATAACGTATTGAGAAAGATAGCGGGAGGACCTGAGTACGCAATAGAGGTCGGGGGGCAATCGTTCGAGTTGGCGAATGAGATGTTTCTGGCAAAACAATATATGGACACATTGGAATCACAATTGCCTCCTGCATCTGGCGAGCCTCAGAACCGTTAGGCAAAGTTGCGAGTGTGTAAAATTATTTGTGCGAGCGGCTATGGTTAGCAATGAATAGCTACGTGCACATGGTACGGGAATGCGTTTGCAGCTGATTGGAATATACAAACTATTCGATGCGTTGCATCGTCGGAATGGTACATTGTACTTGCGGTGTTGTTCACAGGCCGCACGTTCGCCCGTGGGAGGCATTGCACATAGCGTTGCTAAGTCTTCCAATTAGCGCTTGACATGTTGGAATCTGCAGCCACAATTTGACAGGCAACATTTCCGACAGGCAGAGGAAACAAAATAAGAGAATAACTTCTCGCCGCAACCATCATTGCCCAAAGGGTGAGGGGGGAAACAACAAAACGATGCTGTTCTTCCCTGGGCCCCCAACGGGCCCCTGGGGCCCGCCTAATGGGAAGAGACGCCTACCTCCTTCTCCTCCTCCCTCATTTCCTCCGTGGCGATTGTGCGAGGGCCGGGGGGGAGGGCTCTTCCCCCCCCTACATGTGAGTGCCCTCCTTCTGCCTTCCTCCTTACTTCCTCCTGTCTTCCCTCCTCCTTCGCCCTGTCGTCCTGTTTCCAACTGCTCGTTTTCGTCGTCGCCCCTCCTCCTCCTCCTCATTCGGCAGGGTGGCGGCCGTCGCGCCTCGCGTCTCGCCCTCCCTCGGCGGCTCGGCGCACGCGTCACGCGCGTCCGCCCAGGGGATGCGCAGGAAGGAAGATGAGGAGAGGAATAGAGAGAGGGAGAAGGACATTGGGATAGGAGGAGAGCGACTAGGGGAGGGGACCGGGAGATGAGGGATGCGGAAGCGATGGGGAGGGCGACGAGGGATGATCAGGAGGACGAAGGATGAGGATGAGAAGAGTGAGGAGGAGGAGGCGGGGGAGGAGTTTCAGAAGAAGGGAGGAGAAGGAGGAGTGAGGGAGGGTAGTGGAGAGAGCTTTGGGGAGCGAAGATGCCGCGGTCTCGTGCTCCGCTGAGGCTTAATCATTGGTCGCGTTGCCTAACCCATTGACCCAGCCCCGGGGGCCCGCTCCACGAGGCACCATTCAGGGCCCCACAGCAGAGGTCGCCCCATGGGCCCCACAGCAGAGGTCGCCATTGCATTCATGGCCCCACAGCAGAGGTGCGCCGTATTGTTTGTACAAACGCACCTTCTCGCAGCCACACAATGTTAACATATCATGTGGCCTGCGCTCGCCAGTGCCCCCGCCAATCTGCAGCACTTTGAGGCTCAAGCTTCTTGGCTTCTAGCCTCCAGTCCAGGCTGGCCTCGCGAGTGCCTCAGACATGACGCAGCCACCCCATGATTTCGGCGGCATGATAGAGGAGACCCAACAAGATTCACTGCCCCAAGAACTACAGGACACCCTCGGATACCCAGGACTTCAAGCCGTTCAAGGAACCCTCGGATATGATAAACACAGCCGTGCTACAGCCCGTCAAGATGAAAAGGTCCTGGCTCATCTAGACACGCATCCCAAGCACGAGGCTTACATGTGCATCAACCCGAAGGAGAATGAGAAGGAGAAGAAACATGAGAAGGAGTGCATTCAGGCGCATCCAGGCGTCCAGGCACCCTCCGCTGTGATTCAGAAGCTGGGCAGGAAGTCCGAGGCGCCCACCGCAACGTCCAACAGGGGTGCCTTGCTACCGCAACGTGTTCGTGAAGTAGCTCGGCCTTCAAAGTGTCCAGAGGTAACAGGGTCTGAACATCGCGGGCAAGTGAAGCCGTCCGCTGTCCACCTCAAGGATATGGATCAGAGGGCAAACGTCTCGTTGGCGAACGACAAGCAGGGCGCGGCGCACAGCCAGAGGGACAAGCACTGGCCCCTGAGCAACGTCGTCAGGGAGCAGAATCAAGATGCCGAGCGCACCGAAGTCACTGGGGACCCCGCTGGCCAGAAGCGGAAGGGCGGTGGCGGCAGTGAGGGCACCTTGGCTGGCACGCTCGGCGCGACGATCCCAGGGGGCAAGGACTCCGCGCAGGAGATCAGTGACGACGAGGAGAAAAAGGCCAGTGAGGGAAAGAAGGAAAGCAGTAAGACGCACGCTCAAGATTGTGCAGACAATGTGTTCAAATGCCGCCGCATCGCAGGGTCGGAGAAGGCGACTTCCATCGAGCTCAAGAAGGCCTTCACGTCCCTCTCAGACGTGCCTGACGAGAGCAAGCACATCTTCGCGAGCATGTCTGAATTTGCTGGACCGCCTCTAACGGGTGACCTCGTCTTCTCCATTACGTACAAGGCCGAGTTGCTCCGCGACCTCTAGCCATTTGCTGGGCAACGCCAAGTCGGACACCCGAGGCCGCGCGCTGGGCGGCGCGAGGTCAGATCATGCTGGCTGTTTTCAGGCCGGCTGACTCCAATGCATGCGCAGAGGGGCCATTATAGTTGAGTAATGGACAGTGGGCCCACTGAACGTTCTGCTTCAGTGCTGAGAATGCACCCGGGGAGTGGGGGGAGAGAGGAGAAGGGAGAGGGGGAGGAGGACGAGGATGATGAGGGAGGGGCAGGAGGGAGGAGGTGGAGGAGAAGGCGAATGCGGATGATGGAAGAGGGTGAAGAGGGAGAAAGGAGAGGGGGAGAAGGATGAGGATGAAGGAAGAGGGGGAGGAGGAGGGACCCGATGGACAGGCTCGACCCTCGCAGGTCCAGGCCCAACAGCTTTCGCCAGGACCAGCGCTCGAAGAGGGCGGATGGAAGGAGGGCGCGGAGTGGAAGAGAGGGGTAGAGGTGGACTATAGGAGGATGACCCTGCTATACCGTAAGTCATAGCACTGGCGCGGCCTTGTCGGGCACGGCCTTGCATTGTTGCAAGTCCTCGGCGAATGCCCTGCGTGCTGGTTAGCCGCCCTCCTCTGTGGCCACCCTCCCTCGGGCCTCCACCTCCGCCTCCTACAGGCACTCAATGGGGCCAACGCACGAACAACAAATGCATGGACAAAGCAATGCGCAGACGTAAATCTATATATGCTTATATACATATAAACCAACGCATACATACATACACGTATGAGAGAAGTCTGCATTACTGTGTACACACATGTGTATGCACATATAGTGTATGTGTTTATGCAGATTTATACAGATACGACTGTACAAATGCAATTTTACGAACATACATTTACATGCACATATAATTGTGTAAATGTATGTATATTTGTGTATGTGTACGTAAACATATACACATTGTCAACATGTAGTTGTAAATGTTCACATGTCATGCAATATACACATGTATTTGCAGGTATGCATATGTATAGGTATTTGTATACATATAACGGCTCTTTGTATTCGTGATAACAGATAGACTCGCAGTTGCGCCGATTGGGGTTCACACGTACGCGTATTACTTGCAAAAATATCCAAATATATCCAACACAATGGCGCACTGTCATAACACAACCTACATGTGTCAGAATCGCTGTAATATGACACACGTGAGTCAATACATGGGCGTATGGACAGTTATACGCGCTAAAACAGCAAAATGTCATAGTTCCAATAATGGCACCTTACCCGCACCACAATATAGTACAAGTGCGAGCCTGACGGATCGATTGTATATTCGTATAACGGAAGGAAAATGCATATGCATACACACACGCGCAATAGGTTTCATCAGATGCATGATTTGAGGGCGCCGCAGGTCGAGGTCCCATACTGATATCGATGTCCTGAAGATTGGGGGCGCCGAAGCCCGATGTCTTGTTTTTCGGGCCCAGCGGGCTTGGATGTCCCGATAACGCGGGGGAACCTGCCCCGATGTCTTGATTTCTGGCCTGGGCGAAGCAGGATGTCCCAAAAGTTTGGCGGGGCAAACGTCCGATGTCCCAAAATCCCGGGGCGCATAAGCCCATTGTCTCGAAAATCTGGCGGCCGCGAAGCCCGATGTCTTGATTTTCAGCGCTGGCGGACTTGGATGTCCCGAAATTTGGGCGGCGCTGAACCCGATGTCCCGAAAATGTGGGGGCGCGGAAGCCCGATGTCCCGAAACCGTGGGGGCGGAAGCGTCTTGAAATGTCTTCGTATGTCTTCAAATGTCTTCATATGTCCTCACGAGGGTGTCTTCCCTTGTCCTCATATGTCTTCAAATGTCTTCATATGTCCTCATGAGGGACGAAAAAAACGGGACACCGAAACGGGACAAAGCGGGACATTGCGGGACATTGCGGGACATCGCGGGACATTTCGGGACATTTCGGGGCAGTTCGGGACACCGCGGGACACCGCGGGACATCGCGGGACACGACGAGACAGCCCAAACAAGACATTCCAAGACATTCCAAGACATGCCAAGACATTCCAAGACATCCCAAGACATTCCAAGACATTATAAGACAACATAGGCATCGAAACAACACGCGTCAAGACACTGAAAACAGCGAAACGCATGAATATACCCAAGTAACCCTGAACAATTATCGAAAACACGGGTAAACCAAATGCAACCAACACGATACTGCAACGACAAGTTCTGTCACGCAGGAAGAGAAGTGCACATTTAGCGATCGCATTTGATGCGCAAAATGAGCCATACGCATGGGTATCGGCCGTGACAAGGTCCATCGATCGTCTGCCTCCAATCCCGAATTTATCGTGCGCCCTTCCGATGTCGTGTGTGTACACGCATGTTCAGTGCCCTTGTTGTTGCTGTGTCCACCTATCTTGTCATGGCGCTCTATTGCTATTGCGTTTGCTATTCCTGGATGCTACGCTGCTACCTGATTTTTGCTGCGGTTGCCATTGCTGCCCTGTTGCGTTTACTCTTGTTGCAATTTGCAACTAGGTGTGGGCAAGCACACGCGAGCATGCATGTATACCAAGGCACCCAAGCACAACGAACGTAAATTACATGCGCGGGCACGCGTGGACACCGCTCTGGGCATCCAAGAGCGCATGCATCACATGACGCTGCTGAGGTACCCGTGGGCTCGGGGGCATCGGGGGACCTTCGCAAACGCCAAATGACCAGGGGCACCTCTAAACACCGAGGCGCCTCCAAGGACGCCCGCAAACATATAGGGGCACCCATAAAACATTCACGGACACCATGGGACATCCAGGGACACCAGCAGACATCAACGGACAACCAGGGACACCCACAGACACAATGGGACATCAAGGGGCACCAGCAGACACCAAGGGACATCCAGGGACACCCACAGACACCATGGGACACCAAGGGACACCTAGGGACACCTAGGGACATCACGGGACACGTGCAGACATCAGGGGACATCCAGGGACACCATCAGACATCAAGAGACATCAAGGGACACCCGCAGACACCATGGGACACCATGGGACACCAAGGGACATAAAGAGACATCAAGGGACATCGAGAGACATCAAGGGACACCCGCAGACACCATGGGACACCCTGGGACACCAAGGGACATCAAGAGACATCAAGGGACATCGAGGGACACCATGGGACACCCACAGACACCATGGGACACCCTGGGACACCAAGGGACATCAAGAGACATCAAGGGACATCAAGGGACACCATGGGACACCCACAGACACCATGGGACACCAAGGGACACCAGCAGACACGAGGGGACATCACGGGACACGCGCAGACATCAAGGGACATCTAGGGACACCATCAGACATCAAGGGACATCAGGGGACACAATCAGACATCATGGGACATCAAGGGACACCCGCAGACAGAAAGGGACACCCACGGACACTCACAGACACCATAGGACATCCAGGGACAACAGCAGACATCAACGGACAGCCAGGGACACCCACAGACACCATGGGACATCAAGGGACATCCGCAGACAGGCATGATCATCAAGCGACACCCGCATACACTTAGAGCCCTCCATGGACCTCCCCCCAGGATACCTGAGGACACCCGAAGGCATCACGAAACGGATCCGCCCTATCATGCACTCATGCACAATCCCCGTCACGACACGTGTAAACATACGCCCCCGCACATACGCACTTCAGTACTGAGGACACTTCAGTACTGAGGACACTTCAGTACTGAGGACTGAGGACAGAGCTGAGGCTTGTTCAGCATGCGTCCGATGCAATTTATACTGCCCAAGTCATTGATGGGCGTCCAGACCAGCCCAGCCCGCCCTAGACTAGAACCCAGCAGGCCAGGCGCGGCGGCCATGACCCCAGTGACGGACAATGCGTTGTTCGGCGTAGAGTCGCTGCTCCCCGGCCCGACCAAGAGACGTGGCCCGAAGAGCAGAAAGGAGACCTGGGTGGGCCCCGCAAAGTCACCAGAGTCCCCAACTCCAGAGTCCACACACACACACACACCTTGAGGGCGTCCCCAATATCCCTCGGCAGCCCTGCTGCACGGACCGATATCCCCCCTGGGGGCAGGCCGCCATTTCTCGCCGTTCCCGCCCGCCCCCCGAGGTGAAGCGCAAAACCTTGGCGCGCGACAAGATGTTCAACCGCTACCTTGAGAAGGCGACCAAGGGCGAGATCGACGTCAGCAGCGAGGAAGCGCAGGAGCTTCCCGGCTGACGAATAGTGAACGACTAGCTAGGAGGAGTGGGGATAACATTGAGAAGTATAAAGATGAGGAGCGACATCGGAAATGCACGATGGGGGCTGGATAGAGGGAGGAGGAGGAGGAGGAAGAGGAGGAGGAGGAGGCGGAGGAGCAGGAGGAGGAGGAGAAGCAGGAGAAAGAGGAGGCGGAGGAGACGAGGGAGGGGAAGGGCCTCGATGGGGGCGCGGCGGCACCAACAGGAGTTCTTGGCCAAATACGAGGGCGCCCTGAACCAGAAGGTCCGTTGGGAGCCTGTCCTCCTGCATCTGCCTCCTGCCTCCCCCGCTTCCCCGCATCGCTCTCTCCTCTTTCTACGGCGTCCTCCGCGTCCTCCAACCCCCCCTCATGTTGCCCCACTCCCCCTCCGACCAATGCAGCAAGCGAGGCGGGCGCCCTCCCGGAGCCCCCTTCTTCTGCTGATGCCTATCATATTTTTCCTTATCTTCCTCCGATCCTCCGCTGTCCATCCTCCTCCTCCTCCTCCTCCTCCTCCTCCTCCTCCTCCTGGTCTTCCTCCTCGCCCCATGGCCCCTCCTTCTCCGCTTCCTCTAAGAGGAATCATTTACTCTCCCTCCTGTTGCTCCATTCGTCCCATCCTTATCCTCCCCTCACTATGTGTTACTCCTCGCTGTCTCTTCGCCAAGCGCCCCCCTCTTCCTCCCTACTGCTGCTGCTCCTCCCCCTTTGCTCCTTTCCTCCCTCCCGTCCATAGGTGAAGCGGGGCCTGAGGGAGCTGTGGGAGGCGGCCGGCGCAGACTTCACCGGGGCGGGCCTGGTTCTTCGCGCGAGGAAAACAATCTGGAGACGAGGGCAATACAGCCAAGACGCTGAAATAAGGAACAGTTTGGATTCGGAAGGGGCTCGATGTTCCTTACGTCCTTCCGCAGTTGTTCCTCTAGCCCTTCTCGTGCACCCAGGCTTTTTTGAAGCCGCAGAGGGGCTTCGTTCCTTATCTAGCGTTCCTCATTTCAGCAGCCCGACTGTAATGTTTCGCCAGTGGACCCAGATATCGACCCCTTGAGGGGCTCCCAAATCATCACCCAGCCAGGAGCTCATCAGAATCGACGTCGTGCTGGGCGCGAGCAACTGGCCGACGATTTCAAATGTCCTCGCCAGGCCCAGCGTTTCCATGCCCGGGCTAACACCATCCTCCCTCCTTCGCCTTTCGCCTCTCGCTCAACTGCCGACTCCTCCTCGCGTATCCTTTCCCTCGTCACTCTTCCTCGTCGAATCGACCCCGCACTCCCTTCGCATCCTTTCCCTCCTCCGCCTTTGTGCTTCTCATCCAGCTCATAGCTCTACATTCCCCCCACCCTCCATCCCCTTCCATACTCCACTATCCTCCCCCCTTCTCTTGCTCGCCCTTTCCCTGATATCCCTCCCCTTGCTCTCCCACCTGGCCCCTCCTCCTCCTCCTCCTCCTCCTCCTCCTCCTCCTCCTCCTCCTCCCCGCTCCTCCCCCTCCTCCGCCTCCCCTTCCCTCCCCCTCCTCCAACTCATCCTCCCTATCCTCCTCCTCCTCCCTATATCCTCCTCCTCCTCCGCTTCCTCCTCCCTCCTCGTTCATGCTCCGCCCTCCCCCTCGCCCCCCCCTCCTCCAAGGCAGCATCTTACACCGCGTGGGCAACTCGCAACGGCCTGAAGAAGTACGACTCGAGGCGTGAATGCTACCTGTACTACCGCACAAAGAAGCTGGAACACTTCGGCACGAGGACCCGGGGAACGCCGCGGGCAGCCCGAGAGGCGAGAGAGGGGCATGTATATATGCACCTAGAGAGAGAGAGAGAGAGAGAGAGAGAGAGAGAGAGAGAGAGAGAGAGAGAGAGAAAACAAATAATCACAAGGCAACACAACAAACCAAGAGAGAGATATCGATAGCTACATATATATATATATAGAGAGAGAGAGAGTGTGTGTGTGAGAGAGAGAGGGAGCGCGCTCTACATATACACACACAAGGCATATAGAGAGAGAGGGAGAGAGAGAGAGAGAGAGAGAGAGAGAGAGAGAGAGAGAGAGAGAGAGAGAGAGTCAGAGACACCAACTGCGCGAGTTTGCTGTGCAACCGCAAGCACACGCGCGAACGGGCATGCAGATGCACAAACACACACGCACACGCCACACCACACACACGCGCGCGCACGTACACACGCGCGCACACACACACGGGGGACATCCTCGAAATTCTGAAATCGGTGGCACCCCTCACGCAGATCGTTACGCCAGGGGCACAAGCCTTGGACCGGTGAGCGTGTGCCATGTATGTTTGTTGTGTGGTTTGTGTATGCGTCTGGTGATTTCTGTGTGTTTGCGTGTGTGTTGTGTTTGTTATGCGCTGTGTGTTATGTGTGTATGTTCGGTGCGACGTAGGTGTGTGCGCGTGTGTGTTTCTGTGTTGAGTGTGATGTGTTGGGTGTGATTTGTGTCTCTGTGTGTGCACGCGGTTCTGAGGCAAGGAGTTTTCAGGAGGCCCGAGAAGACCCCTGAACGCCCCAGGATGACACACGAAGCATCAGAAGGCCCCAGGGGGCACCAGGGCGCCCCGGGATGCCGCAAGATGCCCCAGGAAGCTCCATGAGGCTCCGAAGCGGGGTCTATAGGGCACTGGCTCTGGGGTACCCAAGGGTACGCTGGGGCTCGATTGTGGAGGATGTCTCAAGCGAAACCACCATTCTCTGAGAACCGGGCTCAAAACATCATTGAAATTCTTCACGCTTCGCATATCCCAACCAGCCCGTCCAGAAACGATCAGCAGTCAGTGAATCATGGGCGGCAGGACGCATGCAGTTGCGCGGCCGTCTTCGGGAAAACGAGGATCACAAAGAGCTCCCCGCATTGAAATCTAAGATGGGAATCAGTGCAAACTACGATGGTGCTTCGATGAGGGGTGAGGGGTGTTTCGATGACTCGTAATGGCTGTTGCACTGAGTTGTATCTTGAACTCGCGTGCGATTCGAAACTTGGAGCCATCTTGGGGCTCTGTTGGGGTTCTCTTGGGACCCTCTTGGGGCCCTCCTGGAGCTCTTTCTTGGGGCTCTCTTGAGGTCCTCTGCCCTCTTGGGGCTCTTTGGGGGCGTCTTGGGGTCATCTTGGGGCTCTTTTGGGGGGTCTGGTGGCCTTCTTGGGGCTCTTTTGGGATGCCTGAGGGGCCTCTTGGGGCCGTCCTGGGCCCTTTCGCTCAACAAGAAGGGGGTCTGAATTCCCATCGCCCCCTCGGATGCTCAAAAATGCGGTCTCGGGGCCCTCTTGGGCCGCTTTTGGGGCGTTCTTGGGCGCTCTTGGGGCCGTCTTGGGGCCATCTTGGACCACTTGGGACTCTCTTGGGCCGTCTTGGGGCCTCCTTGAGGCCTCGAGAGCCCATCGGGGGCGAAACAGCGAAAAGGCAAACAACATGTACTGTCTTTAAGTGTTGAAATGATGTTGTGGCCTCTTTGGGGGGGGGGGGGGGGGGGGGGGGGGGGGGGGGGGGGGGGGGTGGGGGGGGGGGGGGGGGGGGGGGGGGGGGGGGGGGGGGTGGGGGGGGGGGGGGGGGGGGGGTCTTTGGAGGCCTCGGAGGGCACTTGAAACCGCATCGGGGCCGTCTTGAGGCCTCTTGGACGCGCGTCGGAAACTATATTGACCTATCTACCACTATGTTCCACCATCGTTGGACCCATCTTGCGCTCAAGCCCTCTTGGGGCCATCTTGGATCAAAAAGGACCCTCTGCCACATCGCGGGCGAGCCCGCCCAGACGCAGGGAGGGGGGGGTAAACCGCCCGAGCAGGGAGAGGCAGGAGATTGGAAAAAGGAAACGCTCTAGACCACCTGCGCGCTGGTGGGATTACAATGTGTTGGGTCCTCGTTTTGATGACAGCGCCCCGCGTTCTCCTGCCCCCCTCCTCTTATCATCATCCATTCCTCCTGCACCCATCAATATCATCATCGCCATCGCCTCCCACCATCAACATCGTCACCACCGCCATCGCCATCATCACCATCAGCACCACCACTCGCGCCACCATAGCCGTCATCATCTTCATCATCATCACCGTCATCACCACTATCATCGACACCTAGATCGGCACGCCCCTGCACACGCTTCGTGACCCCATAGAGAAGACCCACCGAAAGCCCCAATGCCACCGCCCGCATGCGCCCAACACACCCATGTCGGTACACCCTTCGCAAGATTCGCGGCCCCAGGAACCCCCCCCCGAAAGCCCCAGTGCCACCGCCCGCACGCATCCGCCACACCCATGTTGGCACACCCATCGCACGTTTCGTGGCCAGGGCCCCAATGCCACCGCCCACATGCGTCCGCGACGCCCATGTCGGCACACCCCTCACTGGGTCCATGGCCCCATCTAGTGTCTAAAAACGGTTTCACAAATTAGTTTGGGGAGACCGTTTAAACATGGTTTTCCCCAGCGCTGTAGTGCGGCTGTAGAAAACAAATTGGAGACGGGACAAATTGGATCGCTGAAAACGTACCCGCGACCGCCCTGGCGCCCAGCGTGCAGGGGCAGATTCCTGCGCGCCCCCTCTCGGCGTCAGGCCACGCCTGCCACGCCCTGCGACCCCAGCGTGGATAGAGACTGCGCTCAAGGACCACTCCCTGCGCACCGCGCACCCTGTCTGGGTTGCGAAGCGGCACTGAATACGCAAATGCGGCACGCCGCTGGCAGATTTTATACAACGGGGGCGATGTTTAGCTCCAACACCCAATGGCGAAAATCCCATGTGAAATTCATTTTCTGATCGGGAGACGGGAACATCCAAATGTGGATATACGACAATGGATGCAAAAAATGCCAAGCGCCAGCGCGCGCGCGGCGGCGGCTGCATGCCGCTGCTCGATAGTTTGCAACGGGACGAAATGTCGCGCGCGCGCGCGGCGGCGGCATGCCGCTGATAAGGTTTACACAACGGGGCGAAATTTGATCTCCAAAACCCAATGGCGAAAACCCAGTGTAAAAAATGCATTCTCTGATCGGGAGACGGGGACATCCCCATGTGGATATGCGACACGGAATGCAAAAATGCCAATCGCCAGCGAACGCGCGCGCGGCGGCGGCATGCCACTGATAGATTTGATACAATTGAGGCAGTACTTAACTCGAAAACCCAATGGCGAAACCCCAATGTAAACATGCATTCTCTGTTCGGAAGACGGGAGCATCCCGATGTGGATATACGACATTGAATGCGAAAATGCAGATCGCCAGCGCGCGCGGCGGCGGCATGCCGCTGATAGATTCGATGCAGCGGGAGCGATGTTGCACTCCAAAACCCAGTGGCGAAAACCCAATGCATAAATTCATTATCCGGTCGGAAAACGGGGACATCCCTGTGTGGATATACGACATCGAATGCACATCTTCCAATCGCCAGCGCGCGCGCCGCTGATAGATTTGATGCAGCGGGAGCGAGGCTGAACTCCAACATCCAATGGCGAAAACCCAATGTAAAAATCATTCTCTGATTGGAAGAAGGGAACATCCCAATGTGGATCTGCGACACTGGGTGCACACGTTCCAATCGCCAACGCGCGCGCGCGCGCGGCGGCGGCGGCATGCCGCTGATATTTTTTAATGCAACGGGAACGAGGCTTAACTCTAAAATCCAATAGCGAAAACCCAATGTAAACATTCATTCTCTGATCGGAAGACGGGGACATCCCAATGTGGATATGCGACACTGGATGCAAAAATGCCGAGCGCCAGCGCGCGCGCGCGGCGGCGGCATGCCGCTGATAGACTTTATATAAGCGAGGCGAAATTTCGCGCGCGCGCGCGGCGGCGGCATGCCGCTGATAGGTTTTATACAACGGGGCGAATTTGATCTCCAAAACCCAATGGCGAATACCCAATGTAACAGTGCATTCGTTGATCGGAAGGCGGGGACATCCCCGTGTGGATACATGGCACTGAATGCAAACATGCCAATCGCCAACGAGCGTGCGCGCGGCGGCGGCATGCCGCAGGTTTAGCTCCAAAACCAAATGGCGAAAACCCAATGAAAACATGCATTCTCTGATCGGAAGACGGGGACATCCCAATGTGGATATACGACACTGAATGCAAACATGTAACTCGCAAGCGCGCGCGGCCGCGGCATGCCGCTGACAGATATGATGCAATGTGAGAGCTGTTGAACTCCAGAACCCAATGGCAAACAACCAATGTAAACATGCATTATCTGATCGGAAGTCGGGAACATCCCGACGTGGATACGGCCGGAACAAGGCCACAATAACATCGGACAAGAACATGAGACCCTCCGCGGGCCCAAATACCCCAAACCATAAGGACGTCGAGGACACCCTTCCGAGGTGTCACCGACCTTCACTTCCGAGCCAACGCGCGTAAGTACGCATCTGGTTCAGCCCCCAGCCTAAAGCCTTCGACTGCACAGCCTGGACCACGCAACCCCGAAGCCCTGACCCCCCCCCGCCCCCCGAGACCCACGCTGTGTTCCTGTGCCCTGGATCTGCCTCCGCGCGTCCGTCGTCATCCACGAGCGCGCGGTTGCTGGAGGCAGCACGTTGACATCGAGACCGAAGAACATGGAGGGTCTCGCCCGCGCCGCGGACGCGCGAGGCCTGCGACCAGCTTAGTCGGGCTCTAGCAGTGGGCCTCAGCGCCACGTCTCACGCCCTGGCACTCATGCACGCGCGCGAGCTCTCGCCCCAACCCCGCGGCGCCCCAGGGAGCCGAGAGCGACCTCGCCTGCTCGCCCCAGACTCAAGGCCGCGGCCGCGCGGCCTGGCCCCCGCCACCCTAGGCCCAGCTCCAGGCTGCTGTTGCCCCAAAACAAGAACATGCGAGGGTGTGCGTCTCCGCGCCGCCGTCATCCACGAGCGCGCGGCTGCTGGAGGCGACACATTGACACCGAGACCGAAGAACATGGAGGGTCCTGCCCACGCCGCGGACGCGCGAGGCCTGCGGCCAGCTTAGGGCTCTAGCAGTGGGCCTCAGCGCCACGTCTCACGCCCTGGCACTGATGCACGCGCGCGAGCTCTCGCCCCAACCCCGCGGCGCCCCCAACAACTCTGGGTTTTGCAGCGGCGCAACTCATGGGTTTTGGTGCATGTGTTCCAGGCCAACATGGCGACTCTTCTATTGCCGATAACGCGAAGCTCCGCACGCGCACACGCCGCCGCGCGCGCGGCGGCGCAGGCGCGCGCGCGAGGAGTGTTTGTCTGCGCTGTTGTAGAACACATGCACCAAAACCCATGTTAACTTCGAAATCCAATCGGCAACCACTAAGGGTTCACTTTGATTTCCCAGGCCAACATGGCAACTTTTCTATTGCTGATAACGCGGTGCGCGCGCGAGGGGTTGTTGTATACGTCGTTGCAAGACACGCACACCAGAACCCATGTTGATTTGGAAATCCAATCGGCAACCGCTAGTGGTCCACTTTGATTCTCCAGGCCAACATGGCGCTTCTTCTACTGCTGATAACACTGAGCGCCCCACGCCCCTGCGCCGCCGCGCGCGCGGCGGCGCCGCCGCGCGCGCGGCGGCGCAGGCGCGCGCGAGAAGTGTTTGCATGCGCCGCTGCAGAACACATGCACCAAAACCCATGTTAACTTGGAAATCAAACTGCCCACTTCCAAGGGCTCCCTTTGAATTCCCCAGTCAACGCGGCAACTGTCCTATTGCTGGCGCTGCGGCGGCGCGTGCGCGTGCGGAGCTTCGCGTTATCGGCAATAGAAGAGTCGCCATGTTGGCCTGGAAAATCAATGTGAACCCTTAGCGGTTGCCACTTGGATTTCCAAGTTAACATGGTTTCTGGTGCATGTCTTCTGCAACAGCGCGCGCAAAACTCCTCGCGCGTTCCTGCGCCGCCGCGCGCGCGGCGGCGCGCGCGCGCGGCGGCGCGGGCGCGCGCGAGCAGTGTTTGTCTGCGCTGTTGTGGAACACATGCACCCAAACCCATGTTAACTTCGAAATCCAATCGGCAACCACTACGGGTTCACTTTGATTTTCCAGGCCAACATGGCGACTCTTCTATTGCTGATAACGCAGGGCGCCCCACGCGCACGCGCCGCCGCTCGCGCGGCGGCGCCGCCGCGCGCGCGGCGGCGCGGGCGCGCGCGAGGGGTTGTTGTATACGCCGTTGCAAGACACGTACACCAGAACCCATGTTGACTTGGAAATCCAATCGGCAACCGCTAGTGGTCCACTTTGATTCTCCAGGCCAACATGGCGCTTCTTCTACTGCTGATAACACTGAGCGCCCCACGCCCCTGCGCCGCCGCGCGCGCGGCGGCGCCGCCGCGCGCGCGGCGGCGCAGGCGCGCGCGAGAAGTGTTTGCATGCGCCGCTGCAGAACACATGCACCAAAACCCATGTTAACTTGGAAATCAAACTGCCCACTTCCAAGGGCTCCCTTTGAATTCCCCAGTCAACGCGGCAACTGTCCTATTGCTGGCGCTGCGGCGTTTCTCGCGCGCGCGCGCCGCCGCGCGCGCGGCGGCGCAGGAACGCGCGAGAAGTTTTGCGCGCGCTGTTGCAGAAGACATGCACCAGAAACCATGTTAACTTGGAAATCCAAGTGGCAACCGCTAAGGGTTCACTTTGATTTTCCAGGCCAACATGGCGACTCTTCTATTGCCGATAACGCGAAGCTCCGCACGCGCACACGCCGCCGCGCGCGCGGCGGCGCAGGCGCGCGCGAGGAGTGTTTGTCTGCGCTGTTGTAGAACACATGCACCAAAACCCATGTTAACTTCGAAATCCAATCGGCAACCACTAAGGGTTCACTTTGATTTCACAGGCCAAATGGCAACTTTTCTATTGCTGATAACGCGGTGCGCCCCACGCGCACGCGCCGCTGCGCGCGCGGCGGCGCCGCCGCGCGCGCGGCGGCGCGGGCGCGCGCGAGGGGTTGTTGTATACGCCGTTGCAAGACACGTACACCAGAACCCATGTTGACTTGGAAATCCAATCGGCAACCGCTAGTGGTCCACTTTGATTCTCCAGGCCAACATGGCGCTTCTTCTACTGCTGATAACACTGAGCCCCCCACGCCCCTGCGCCGCCGCGCGAGAAGTGGTTGCATGCGCCGTTGCTGAACACATGCGCCAGAGCCCATGCTAACTTGGAAATCTGACTGGCGACGCCGAAGGTTCACTTTGATTTTCCAAGCCCACATGGCGACTCTCCTATTGCTGACAACGCGGGCCTCTTAACTCTCTTTCGGCAGCGCAGACGCGCATGTCAAGTTTTGCGTGGCCCTCGGTAGGACGCGCGCACACACGCACACACGCACGCACGCACGCGCGCACATACCCCGCTCTGATGCCCAGGGGGACGCGGTTGCGGATGGCCGCACCTTGACATCGAGACCGAAGAGCATGGAGGGTCCTGCCCGCGCCGCGGATGCGCGAGCCCTGCGGCCTACCCCATGGGCCTTAGCATAGGACCGACGTCAGCGCTACGTCCTGAACGTCATCCGCACATCCAACCTCTCAGCCCTGCCGCAGCCCAGGAAGCTGCGCGTGGCTTCGCCCGCCCGCCCTAGCCTCATGCCTGCAGCCGCGCACCCTACTCTCCGAAACCTGAAGCCCACCAGCGCCAAGTTCTCCCCTAAGAACATGCGAGGGTGATTGCACTCACGCCGCCATCATCAAGGGGCACGCGGTTGCTGGAGGCCGCACCTTGACATCGAAACCGAAGAACATGGAGGGTCCTGCCCGTGCCGCGGACGCGCGAGCCCTGCGGCCCACGTGCGTGCGTAGCCTCAATCAAGCCTGCATCCGCGCGCCCTAAGCCCCGCGGCCCGAAGCCCACCAACGCCAAACAGTCCCCTAAGAACATGCGAGGGTGATTGCAATCGCACCACCATCATGAAGAGGCACGCGGTTGCTGAAGGCCGCACCGTGACTTCGGGACCGAAGAACATGGAGGGTCCCGCCCCCGCCGCGGACGCTCGTAGCCGAATCGTGAGCCCCGAACCCCAGCTTTGCCAGAACGAAGGAATAATGGCGCCAAACTGAAGAACATCGAGGATACCCTCCCCCAGGGTGCACAAGAACATGGAACAAAAACGAAGAACATAAGGGCACCCTCCCCGAAACACCGAAGTTCTTAAGCCTTGTGCCGGCCGTATGCAATACGGAATGCACAAATACCAATCGCCAAAGCGCGCGGCGGCGGCATGCCGCTGCTATTTTCTTACACAGCGGGAACCATGTTGACCTCCAAATCCCAATGGCGAACACCCAATGACAAATTCATTCTCTGATCGGAGGATGGGAACATCGTCGTGTGGATATGCGACACTGAATGCACAAATGCCAATCGCCAACACGCGCGGCGGCGGCATGCCGCTGATAGGTTCTATACAACGGGAGCGAGACTGAACTCCAAAATCCAGTGGCGAAAACCCAATGTAAAAATTCAGTCTCTGATCGGAAGACGGGAACAGCTCAATGTGGATCTCCGACACTGAATGCGCAAATGCCAATCGCCAACGCGCGCGCGGCGGCGGTATACCGCTGATAGCTTTTATACCACGGGAGCGATGTTGAATTCCTAAGCCCAGAGGCGAAAACCTGATGTAAAAATTCATTCTCTGATCGGAAGACGGGACCATCCCCGTCGGCATTCTCCCTGGTACCGAGGTATCTACAAGTGGCATCGATGGGCATCCATAAGATTTTCCCCAAGGGGGACAAATAAAAAAAAGTTGTTCTGATGCGAACGAATAGTGGCAATCGGGATCCGACGGGGGGGAGGGAGGTCATCATTTTTGTACCGGTCTTGGACATTATAGGGAGCTCCACTGAAGGCCACAGCGACACCGCCCGCAATATTGATCGGCTCGCATCCCTTCGTCTGTGTCGTAGCCTTCGTCGTCCTCCTCCGCCTCCTCCTCGCCGCGGCAGAGAGATGCCCGTCCTGCTCGAGCGCCTGCTCGGGGCTGCGTGCTCGGGGGCGCGGCGACCGTGCGGCACGCGATGTGTACATTCGATGTCGACGTCCCCTGCGAATGCGTACATTACGTCTCGCTCGGGTGCTCGACCCCTTCGTCCACGTCGTCGCGCCGTCGCTGCCGTCGTCTTCGTCATCGTCGTACCCATACCGACACACCCCTCACAAATTTCGCGGCCCCATAGGGAACCCCACCAAAGGCCTCAATTGAACCGCCCGCATGCGTCCGCCACACCCATTTCGGCACAACCCTCACACGTGCGTGGCCCCATAGGAAACTCCACCGAACGCCCAAGTGCCACCGCCCGCATGCGAACGCCCGAGTTCCACCGCCCGCATGCGTCCGCCACACCAATTTCGGCTAACTCCTCACGTTTCGTTGCCCCCACCGAAGGCCCCAATGCCACCGCACGCACGCGTCCGCCACACCAATTTCGGCACACCCCTCACACGTTTCGTGGCCACCGCACGCGTCCCCCACACCAATTTCGGCACACCCCTAACACGTTTCATGGCCCCGTAGGGATCTCCACCGAAGGCCCCAGTGGCTGCGCCCGCGCGCCTCCCCCACACACAAATTTCGGCACACGCCCCACACGTTTCGCGGCGCCATGCGGAGTTCCACTGAAGGCCCCAGTGCCACCGCCCGCATGCCTCCCGCACACCCCTCACACGTGGCCCCATAGAGAGCTCCACCGAAGGCCCTAGTGGCTGCGCCCGCATGCCTCCCCCACCCATTTCGGCACACCACTCACGCGTTTCGTGGCCCCATATGCGCCGAAAGCCCCAGTGGCTGCGCCCGCATGCATCCCCCACGCCCATCTCGGCACACCCCTGACACGTTTCGTAGCCTCATAGGGAGCTCCACCGAAGGCCCCAGTGGCTGCGCCCGCATGCCTCCCCCCACACCCATTTCGGCACACCCCTCACAAGCTTCGTGGCCCCATAAGGAGCTCCGCCGAAGACGAGACTCACAATTACTGTATTGACAGTGGGTCCTTCGCCAGACATTTTTTTTTGAAAGCGGGGCGCTTATACATCGTTCTCCCCCTTCCCCCCCCCTGCCCATCTCTCCTCCTCCTTTCCCCCATCACCTGCTTCCCTACTTCTCGTCGTCCTCCTCCTCCTCCTCCTCCATCGCCAGCTGGCGGTTGTGCTCGTCCTGAAGCCCTCTTGGGCATGTGGTCCCCCCCCCTCCGCACTCCCTCCGCCCCTCCTTCTTCCTCCTCTGCCTCCTCCGGAAACCCTTCCCTCCCCCGCCTGCCTCCCGCCATCTCCCCTTATATTTACCTTGGGCCCCCCCCCTCCTCCTCCTCCTCTGTGCTCGTCGCTGTCGGAAGGCAAGATGTTGTCTCGTCTTCGCAGCGCCACCCCAGTCAACATTTCGTTTCGGAACATCCCCTAGGAGTCCCTGCCGCCGGGGCCCTTGGCGGAGCTTAACGCGTGAGGGGCGTGCCGAATTGGGCGTGGGCTGCGTGGCCCTGGCTCATTAGCGAACCCTTGATGCTGGGGGCAGCTCTCTCTGTCTGTCTGTCTCTCTCTCTCTCTCTCTCTCTCTCTCTCTCTCTCTCTCTCTCTCTCTCTCTCTCTCTTTCTCCTGCTTCCTCACTCCTCTTTTCCTCCGTCGCCGGGTGGCGGTTGTGCTCGTATTGAAACCCTCTTAAATGGGCCCATATGATCCCCCCCGTCCGTCCCCCCGGTGCCCTCACTTCCCCCCTCCTTCGCCCTCCCCCTCCCTCCCCCGCCTCCGTCCCTCCATCCACCCCCCCTTCTTGCCCTTGCCTCCCCCATCTTCCCCCTCTGTTCCCGTCGCGGTATGGAGGCAAGATGTTGTCTTGATCACGGCGGGCCGAGCATCCCTCGTACTCCTCCCCCTCCACCTCTATGCGGATTGGCGGGCTCTCCCTCCCTCCTCCTCCGCCGAAGGGGAGGAGGTGGCTCTAGCACCCCTCTTAACCTCGTCATCGTACTCGTCATCCTCGTCGTTGTTCACTGTCGCCGTCGCCCTCCTTTCACCCCTCCTCTGCCAGGAAGGAGGGCATCATGGAGAAAGAGAAAGCCATGTCCGACGACGGCGACATGCCGCAGCCAGCGGGGAGCTCGGGCGAGAGCGGCTACGGCGACTGCGGGGGGAGCTCCGACGACCCCAGCGACGACGACGACGGCCGCAAGAAACGCAACAAGGACGGGGTCCTCATAATTCGACCACCTCGCGTCTACTCCTTTCCCTATCCCACATTTCGTTGTCTACCCGCATCCCCTTCCGCTTCGCTAGGAGGCGGAAGAGAATGGGTTAGGAGGAGCAGGGGGAAGGAGAGGTGGATGAGGAGGAGGGGGCGGAAGAGGAGGATGACGAGGACGAGGGAGGGAGGAGGAGCAGCTGCAGCAGCAGGAGCAGGACTCTTGCCCACCTCTCTCCGCGTCGCGGACTGGCGGTAGCAGGCGCCTGTCCGACATTGGTTGCGCCATAGGTTACGCGGCGGCGTCTGCGGCTGCCGTCGCGCTGCAAGGATGCAAGTGGTATGTAGCACTTGCATCCTTGCAGCACGGCGGTGAGGAGGCGGGGGCGGGAGGAGGAGAAAGGGCTCGTGTGCGCCCCCTGGCTAGGAGAAGCGTCGCCGCGACGACTCCAGCGGAAGCGACAGCACCTCCGCCTCCAAGAGGAAGCGCAACAAGGCCAAGGATAAGGAGAAGGGCAAGAGCTCCAAACACAAGGGCTCCAAGGACAAGGATATTGACTTCAAGGGCAAGGACTGGCGCTCCAAGGACAACGGCAAGGGCTCCAAGGACAAGGAAGACGGCTCCAAGGACAAGGACAAGCACAAGGGGAAGCGCGACCGCAGCAAGAGCGTCAACAAGGGCAAGCACAGCAAGAGGGACAGCAGCAGGGACGCCAACAAGGGCAAGCGCAAGGACGGCAAACACAAGGCCAAGAGCTCCAAGGACAAGAAGAGGAAGCGCAACCGCTCGTCTTCGTCCTCGGACCGAGGGGTCGGGTGTTGGAGCTGTGGAATGAAGAGATGAGGAGACAGGGCGGCGGGGGCGCATTTGCAAATGCGCCCCCGCCGCCCTGTCTCCTCATCTCTGCATTCCACAGTTCCAACACTAAACTTAGGTATCGATAGAACTACTAGCCTGAATAGCATCAGAATTCGGAAACTGCAGACGCACAACGCACACACGCACGCATACATCCATATGTATATATACGTGTGTGTACATATGTGTATTTAAATGTTCGTGGGGTTATTCATTGGTATATGTATAATTCGCACATGAATACACGCACATGCACAAACCATATGAACGCACACAGGCATCTCTAAACATATAAAGACATACGCTGTACGCTGTCGGTGCGAAGACACATCGCATAATACAATACAATAGCAATCGTATCATATTTTGCTGGAGCTGGCATGCGCATACCGCGGCATACCACTAACTAGTAGACATAGTTGGCGTGGTCAACTGCTACCCAGCCATATCATAACACTTCGCATCATATTAGTAACCCAGCTATCCTTATCAACAGATAGTTGGTGAGTGCACCACGAAGGCAGTGGCAAAATAATTCCTACGCCACTCCCATCACCTCTCAAACGCCAGCAGAGCGCCCCAACGGCCCTCGGGATGGCGAGGCCTCAGGAAGCCTCACCGAACAGGCTCTCATGGAGCCCCTGTGCCCCGAGATCCACGAGGCCCTCATCGGGCGAGGCCTGCGAGGTCGCCCCTGGGAAGCCCCTGAGAGGCCCGTTGTTTCAAACCACCCTTAGCTCGTGGGCGAGCCTCATCAGTCTGCCAAGGCCCTCGGGAGATTCTTGACCCCCAGGGCTCGGACAGCCACTCCAAGGGCAAGACCAAGCGCAAGCCCGAGGTCGTGCTGGCGCAGAACGCCCGCGTGCCCAAGCCGAAGAAGTTTGCGAAGGCGAAGGGCCAGCCGAAGCCTGCTCCGAAGCACCCGAAGGCAGCGGCGGCCATTCGCGTGCCTGGGTTCAAAGACAAGGGTGGCGAGCGTAGCAGCTCATCTTCGGAGTCTTGAGGCTCGATGGGTATGAAGAGTGTGCCAACGCTGCTCGTCGGACCTCGCCCTTTGGGGGCAACTGCGAGGCCAGCGGGCTGCAGGCCGACGCCGCAGTGAATTAGGCCGCTGGGCGAGGCGCAGCTGCATTCGGTTTCGTGGAATGCGGCAGGCTGTGCCCAACCCGTTTCCAGGGATGTGGAGCCCTGGGCCGCGCGACGAGGGCGTCGCGTGGCATAGGTGTTTTGTGCTGCCCTGGGGCCCCAGTCGCAGAGGAAAAGGAAAGAGCCTGTGGCTGGATCCATCAGCAACGCAACAATTAGCGTCTTGTCGGTGTTGCTGAACTGGGGCCCCAGGGCGAGTAGCTAGCTTCTTTGCGTTCCGTTTTCTTCTACTTCCACACCCCGCGCCTCCCCTTCTCGATGATATCGGCGCCCCAGCGCAAAGATAAACGAAGTGTTCCCCTCAAGGGGAACACATCTTTTATTCTCTGCATCCCTCCTCCCTCCTCCCTCCTCCTCCTCATCCTGATCCCCCTCCTCGCGCCCTGCCTCTGGCGCAGAGACCTCGCCAGACCCATCGCAAAATCTGCTAAACCAATCCCTGCAGCCGTCGTAGCAATGTTACCGTCGTTGACGCTACAAGCGCTCTTGCTAACCACGGATCACTGCGACGGGGGTGCACCTCGCAATTGCGGATAAGAGTGAGGGGGTGGGCTGACCAGCGCGGCGTCCGCGACCCGCCCGCGGCCCCTGTCGTGGAAGGCTCTCTGCGTGGGATCTCGGGGGCACGATTCAAGAACAAAAACGCCCCAGAGATCTTTCAATTGAACCCTGGGGCTATCCCAGGAGTCGCTTTGGCTATCTTGGGGGCCTCCTGGGCCGTCTCCAGCATTCATAAAAACAAATGCAACATTGAGGACTCTAGGAGACTGATGGCTCTGAGGACTGAGGGCTCAATGGGACTGAGGATTAGGGGACTGAGGACTAGGGGGCTGAGGACTACTGAGAACACTGAGGGCTGTAGGGGACTGAGGGCTCCAAGGACCTGAAACCTACGGGACTGGGGACTCTAGGGGATTAAGGACTTGAGGCTCTGGTACCAGTGGAACATGGTCAGAATGCAACGTCGAGATCTCTATTGGGATTGTAGACTTTAAGGGGCACGGTTCGAAGAGACACTTCGATTCTGAAAGGATGCCATCCGTAGAGGCCTCCTAGATGGGGTCCGCGTAGATGGGGTCGAAGGATACCGCCGCATCGCCGATGCATCGGCGATGCATCGTCGATGCATCGGCGATGTGTCGCCGATGCAACGTCGGCGTCGGCGCGAAGCAAATCAGGCTCCACATCGAGCCGCTTCGACGACGCATCGGTGATGCAGCGCGATCCTCCGACCCCATCTGCTCCGACCCCATCTGGGAGGTCTAGAATCCGCCAGCCATTTGCAGCGACCGCTCCTCCGGCGGGGCGCGGCCAGTAACCATGAAGCCGCCCCGCCCCCTGAAATCTTTCAGGCGGCCGCGGCCCGTGTCGCGAGTGGCCCTGCAGAGGGCGAAACTCGCTACAGCTCCAGTGGACGCGGCGACGGCCCGCATTGTTTAGAACCACCTGGCCCTGCCCACAATAACGGAGGAGGAATAGAGGGTAGGATCGGGAGGAGGAGTGGGAGGAGGGGGAGGACGGGGATTGGGAGAGGGTGGAGGGAGGGGGAACGATGAAGGAGGGAGGATGATGACGAGGAAGCCCGCAAGGTCGAGAATGGAACTATATTGAGGAAGCGCCTCGTCGGCATGTTCTTAGCTGGCGAGCTTACAGCCACGCTCTTGGTCGAGCTTTGCAGTTTGATGACCAAGGCTGGCGCGCATGGAGTGGAGGACTTTGGTAAACCGCTCGCTCATTCCAAGAACGCAGCTAAACGAGTGGCGAGATTGATCGGACTGGACATTGTTCAAGAGGAATGCCTGCAGGAGTACAGCGTCCCTCAACACGCCAGGAAAGGACAGATGTCGAGGTGGAAATCAATGGCGTTCGTTCCTTTCCACGAAGCCCTCAGTCGCAGCTTTTCCCGCCACCCGCAGGAATATCTCAAACACCTTGGAGACCCCGATAGTCTAGCAGGAAGTTTTCACAATCACCCGAGTGTTCGACGCTATGGGGCACAGAGGTGCATCCCGCTCCGCATGTTCGTAGATGGAGCTAAGCTGGACGAGCAAGCATCGCAGTTAAACATGACTGTGGCTTCGCAGCTCCGCCTGCCGCTTCGGTTGCCAATGAATCTCGGACGTGGTTCATTCCCTACCTAGGCTCTGCCTAGAAGGGTTCTTACTCTCTTGCTTTAAGGTGCCAGGCAGTGCACACCGCCCCAGGCGGTTCCCCCAGTATCCGCCCCGCGGTTCCCCCAGTTACGTCCCCTTAGCTTAGCGGTGCTTATCTCATCTTAGCTAAGCGTATTTCATCTAAGCTTAGCTTAGCTTCATCTTAACTCAGGTTTATATTAGCTTAGCTTACCTTCATCTTAGCTTCGCTGAGCGTTAGCATAGCATAGCATAACAGAGTACATCATAGCATAGCATATCATAACATGGCGCAACTTAGCATAACATAGCATATCATAGTGTAGCATAGCACAGCGCAGCATGACATAGTATAGCATAGCATAGCATAACATAGCTTAGCATATTATAGCATAGCATAGCGCAGCATAGCATAACATCGCATAGCATAGCATACCGCAGCATAGCATGGCATGGTATAGAATAGCAACTAATGCGGCTTTCCTAGGGGCTCCAACTTCTAGGTAGGGTCGCACTGGGGAAATATTTCGTTTGAGCGAATTGAAACAAGCAAAGCAAAGCAAGCATAGTATATGCAGTGGTCAAGCAAACATAGTAGATGCAATGATGATGGGGCGAAGCAACATCGAGTGAAATGGGACTACGTACATAATGCCGAAATACAGAACACGGAGCATACCGAATCTAATATATGATATGGGGAGGGGGAACTATTTGGAGTTAGCGCGGGCGCCAGCCCGACGACAACGACGAAGACGACGACGACGACGACGACCGACGCCCAGGTTGGCACCCCTGCGGTGCGCGGATTTTTGTTTCTTGCGTTCACCGCAGTAGGCGGGTACCTTTCGCTGCGGCGCACACCAGAAGTTTCTGCAAGTGCGGATGCAGGGGGACTCACACCCTGCAGCGCGTGTGGGAGATAGGTGCACATTTCTTTCGAATTAGCTTAGATGGGCACTGGCCAGCGCATAGTTTTTCGGGTTCGCCGTGGGACGTGACGAGTGCTCGAGGGAAGCTCGCCGGGAAGCCCCTGTTTGAACACAATGGTGTTCATTATCATGGCGTTCTTATTGAGATTTCCTGTGATTTAGATGAGTATGCCAAATCTTTGGGCTTACCGCACTACGGTGCAAAGTGCCCGTGCATGAGATGTTTCAGGCCTCTGCAGTCCTTGGGTGACCTGTCCGTGGAGTCCAGGAAACGATCTCACCAATGGGTTGCCGATTCCGCTGAATCAAGTCTGTCGTTCTACGATATCGATGACGCACGCGTTCAACGCTTGCTGGATGTCATCGAAGGCAACAGGAGACTCGGTGGCCAGGTCGTGAAAAAAACACGTTTGCTTCAAGATATCTTTCCAGGGATTCAAAATTACGATCGGATCGAACCTGCAGTAATGGGGTTTCCAAGCGTGGTACATGGCGACCGTTGTTCAGATTACCCACCAGAGCGGCGGAAAATACTTGTCTATCGGCGGGCACCCGGCCTCTTGCTGTTTTTCGCCAGGCTTCTCCCGGTTGCAGGCGTGAGTGAGGGCGTGCCGCATTTAACAATGAGCATGTTCATTTTCGACTCTATGCACGTGCTGGAGCTCGGGCTTCTACACAACCTGTTGGGTTATATACTAACGAACCTCATCCAGAACAATTTCTTCGGCCAGTTGCGGGAGAAAAACAATGACCCTATAGATGCAACCTTGACGGACAATTTGAAAAATTGGTATCGGCGCCGCGGTCAGATGGGCCGAAATTTGCCCCTTGGATTCCAACCGAAAACCACTGACAAAAGGTTCGGGGATGCTGGGCAAACGGGAACAGGGGGGATGGAGGAAGGGCAGGACTAGGATGAGGGGGGCAGGAATAGGATGAGAAGCTTGAGGTTCGCGGTTGGAATCTGGGGCGCAATGGTCGGGCCATCCCTCCCAGGTATTGAGCAGAGTTTGCGTCTTACGAACATCACTGTCCACATGTGCGGGAGTCCAAAGGAACCGTGTATGGCCAGGATCAAGGCAGCAAAAACTAAGGTGTTGTTGGGGTGGGCGACAGATATCATGAACCTTCAAGGTGGGGCCGCCCTACTGAATGAAAACGCGGATATAGACAACATGGGGTCTGATCTACTCACTTGTTGTGAGAAAATGACTGAGTTCTATGCTGTCTTAGCAGGCGAGGCTAGAGTCGTCAGCGCAGATGCTTATCCTCAGTTAGACGCATGCGTCAGCGATTTTGCAGAAGCTTGGGTCGCAGCTGGCGGCGCAACGACAACGAAGTTTCACATTTTCGAATCCCACCTTGTTCAGCAGATGCGGGAATTCGGAAATTGCCTACATACGCACAACTATTTAGATGAAAGCGAACAATTCGCAAGTAAAAAGCGGAGCAAGTTTATCAACCGTGGCCAGACCTACGGAAAAACACATTTAAGCAAATGGTATGCTGAGTTCATGGCGGCTGATTATTACTGAGCGGAGTGCGGGCGTACTGAACATATCGAAGAAACGATTGATACGGATGATAGGCAAGAGTAGTTAGAGGAGGGGGGAAGGAGGGGGAGGAGGAGGAAGAGGAGGAGGAGGAGGAGGAGGACAATGAGGCGGAAGACGACGACTACAATCGACCTCCACGTCGTGCAAGAACTGTTTGGGAATGGCGCGCGCGGCCGCTTCGCTACCGCCGCTCCGGCGGCCCCGCCGCCACCGCCGCCCCGCCGCCGAGGGGGGCCGACCCGCTCCGCGCGGGAGGGGGAGGAGGAGCAGGAGGAGGAGGAGGAGGAAGGGAAATTAAAGGACGGAAGGAAAGGAGGGGAGGAAGGAGCGAGGGAAAAAAACAGGGAGGGAATAGGAGGGGGTAAAAAAGTAAGGAGGGGAGGAAACGTGACACAAACAACGAAACAAAAGGATAATGGAAAGGGTGAGGTGGGAAGAGGGAGGCCTGGTTTGTCTTGCAGCCTTCAACGGGCCTCACGAGACCTCTGGAGGCTTTCTGAGACCTTTTCTTTCTCCAGCCGATGCTCCTTCCTAGTCCTAATCCTCCCCTCATTCAGCGAGGAGGCTCTCGCGCTGGCCCTCGAAAGGGTGCGCATCCTTTTGCTCGGGCGCGGGGGGGATCGAACCCCCTCGGCGCCGCGCGGGCGCGAGCCTGCGCGCCAGGGCCCGTCGACTGGGCCGCTTCATTCGCACCCTTCGCACCCTTTGCCCCCTCCTCCGCCTACTCCTCTTCCACTTCCTCCTCCTTCCTCCTCCTCCTCCTCCTCCTTCTCCTCCTCCTCCTCCTCCTCATTCTCCTCCGCTCCTCCTCTTGCTCCTCCTCCTGCTCCTCCTCCTCCTCCTCGTCCTCGTCCTCCTCCTCCACCTCCTCCTCCTGGTTGACTTTTTCACATGGTCATACTCGTATTCAAACTCTTCCTCCTCCTCCTCCTCCTCCTATTCCTCCTCGATGCTACTCCTCAGATTATTCCTCAGATTACTCCTCATATCATTCCTCATAGTCCTCCTCCTCCTCCTCCTCCAACTACTCCTTCTCCTATTCATCCTCCGTTTCCTCCTCCTATTCCTCCTTCTATTCCTCCTCCTATTCCTCCTCCTGTTCCTCCTCATAGTCCTCATCTTATTCCGTATCAGTTTCCTCCTCCTATTCCTCTTACTACTATAGCCTCGCATTCCTCCTCATATGCTTCCTCCAATTGCTCGTCCTACCTGTCCTCCTATTCCTCCGACTATTCCTCCTAATATTCCTCGTATTATTCCTCGTATTCCTCCTCCTATTCCTCTTCCTAGTCCGCCTCATATTCCTCCTCCTAGTCCTCCTCCTATGCCCCCTTATATTCCCCCTCCTTGGTACTTGCCCTGCCTATCCCTCCCTCCAATTCCTCCCTCCTGTTCCTATTCCTCCGTCCTATTCCTCTTCCGATTCCTCCTCATATTCCTCATCATACCCATCCTATTCCTCATCCTGTTCCTCCTATTATTCATCTTGATCCTCCTCTTATTTCTCCTCATATTCCTCTTGCTGTGTCCTCCGTCTATTCATAATCCTCCTCCTGTATGTCCTCATACTCCCCATGCTATTCCTCATCCTATTCCCTATTCGTAGTCCTCCTCGATCCTCCGCCTATAGTCCTCCTCCGATTCCTCTTCCTAGTCCTCCTCCTAGTCCTCCTCTCGTTCCTTCTCCTATTACTTCTCATGCTCCTCCTCACGTTCCTCATCCTATTCCTCCTCTCCTCCTATTCCCCTCATGTTCCTCCTCCTATTCCTCCTCCTATGTTCCTCCTCCATTTTTTCTCCTATTCCTCCTCCTGGTTCTGCCCTTATTATTCCTCCTCCGATTCGTTCTCAGATTCCTCTTCCTATTCCTCCTCATGTTCCATCCTCCTATTCCTCCTCCTAGTCGGCCTCCTAGTCGTCATCCTAGTCCTCCTCGTTTGTCTTGTCCTATTCCTCTCCTATCGCATTCCTCCTCTCATTCCTCCTACTCTTCCTTCTGTTCATCCTCCCATTCATCATCCTATACCCCCCCCTCGCGTTCCTCCTCCTATTCCTCATACCTCATGCTGATGTTTCCTATTCCTCCTTATTATTTTCTATTCTAACCAAGTGTTGCATATAATATGTTTGATTATCATCCGGGCTGTGTACAGCGGGAGCAGCACTGCCTTGAGGGAGCCCTCCCAACGCTAGGACAGCCTACGTATATTCGGCCTGCACATATACGATTCATCTTCCTCTTCGGCCGCATCTTCAAATATTCATCACCAACTTAACGAAACCTATGAGATCTCATGTATCTATCCGAAACCCATACAAATCATGAATAACCCTCATGCTAAAACGCTGAAGAACCAACCTTCCACACCTTCTACATGGAAGATACGGAGGACGCAGGTCGAGGGTTGTGGGCGTCGTCGCTCAGCGCTCCTGCGTGTTGGTTGTCTTCGGTGGTCTCGGCTCTCGCCCGGAGCTCACCCCGCGCCAAAGCCCTGAGCCACCGCCGGGTCGTCTCCCAGGCAGCCGACTCCGCTGGATCCCGGCAGCCGCCCGCCCGCTGGGTAGTCTGCAACAGCGCGTCCGCGGTGGCGCCCAGGACGGCTCTCGCTGTCTCGGGTGGCAAAGCCCTCGCTGCCTCCCGCATCAGGGTGGCCTCAGTGTCGCCCCGGGCCCGCCTCTTCACCCAAGCTGCCTCGTCGCCCCCTTTCACGATCCAGACCTCCTCAGGCGACAGCGCTCTGACGCGCCCGCCGCTGCTCCCGGGGACGTGGATTAACGTTCCCCCCGGTCCGCCCGGGCCCTCTGCGGGCCAGCGAACCGCGCCGATCGGGCCGTCGACCGAGCAGACCAGGTACTTCGCGCCAGCGAGCTTGATGTGGCCGATGCCCTCGGGGAGCATGGGGTCGGAACCCCCGCGGGCTGCCGGGTCCCAGGTGATGCCCCCCTCGTCGTCGAGCCAGCGGTGCTCGCCTTCGCTGAGCTTGTCTTTCAGCGCATGCTTCACCCCGTGGGGACAGCGGCGCGCCGGCGGCATGCGCATGCTCGCCAGGCTAGCGCCTGCTGGTCCCCGGCCTGCCACGAGCAAGCTCCGAGCTCGGGCTGTCATGTCGCCGTAGTGGGTGCAGGCAACCTCCAGGTCGTTCGTACGGTATCCCATCTTGCGCAGCGCCTTGACGACGCGGGTCAGGTCGAGCTTGCCAGGCGCGTCGACCACGACGACCTGCGGCCTCGCCCGGGTGGCTGCCGACACTAGCTTCTCGACCTCGAAACCCTTCGGGTCCAGAGACAATGTGCGCATGATCCAGTCCACCTCCGTCGGGCTGTCCGTTGCCAGTTCACCACCTACTTGCTCCCAGGCGCGCCCGTGCGTCCCCAGCGGGCTCCCAAGCTGGACTCCAGTCCCCAGCGCCCTTTGCAGGCAAGGCTGCGCGGCATTGCCGTGGGGGTCCTCAGCGCCCGATGGCGGAGCGCTGACTCCGCAACGGGCCCCTCTTCTCCAGGCAGTCGCAGGAGGTGCTCCTTCGCCTCTGCTAACATATTCCCCCACTCCTCGGGCGGCTCGATGCGGGTCCACCCCTTGCGCAAGAGCTCGGAGTGGACCTTCTTGGCTTCCTCCCGCGACAGCCAATCCGCGATGTCGTTGTGGTAGGTGCGGATATATAGCGCGGTTGTGCTGAACCCGTGGCAAGCCTCTAGGCGCTGGATGAGGCGGATGAGGTGCCTCGCGAGTGGGTGCTTGGGCCGCCTCTTGGAAATCCACGACCGTGCGTTCATGTTATCGGCAACATAGAAGACCAGCTCGCCCTGCCACTCGCCACCCCTCGCGGCGGCCAGAGCCACGAACGCGAGCAGCTCAACGATGGCTATGGCCCAGTCCTTCTCGGCCCCCGGGTAGCCCAGCACGTCCTCCAGCTGGCGGAGGAGCGGGGCGGCGTCCACTGCCATGTAGCGGGGCGGCACTGCTTTGCTGCCGGCCGCCGCGCGCCCCCAGTCGATGCTGCCAATGGTCGTCGTGGTGGCGTCGCCCCCAGTCCATCTTGTCCGGGCGGCGGCTCGTGGGAGTGCCGGGCGCTCGCGCGGCCCTAGACAGGAAATGAAGCTCGCCTCAAAGGTGGACGCCCAAGCCTCGGGTGCATCGAAGAGCACCCGCAGCAGCTCAAGGGTCTGGTCCCGCTCGTCCCAGGCTAGGGCGATCTCCTCGGCGCCCCCTCGGGGTTCTGCCCAGGCCGCCCCGAGTCCGCCTCCGAGGAGGCGGTCGATGACCGGCAGCTCGGGCTTGATAGCCGGCTGCGTGGCCACCCAGAACTGGGCGGAGCCCCTCAGTTCCTGGACGACCTTGATGGGGACCCGACGACACCCGTAGCGGAGTTCATTGATCGCCAGGAGGTGGGCGGCCTTCACGCACTTGGGCCCCGGCAGCCTCGAGCGCTGCTTGTCCACGTCCAGGTAGAGGCCCCAGACCAGCTGCTCTGCCTGGAAGGTGCCCTCCTCCGCCATCTTGTCGACGTTGATCGCGTCGTCGCCCCAGACGCGCCTCGTGCTCGCGTCGCAGTCGGCTGCGCCGAGCCAGGGCCTGAGACCGACCAGTGGCTCGACCAGGACGCCGTCGTCCATCGGCCACTTGGATGACCAGCGCACCGTGTCGTTGACCTCGGGGTTCGGCGGACGGCGTCGCTCGTGATCCCACTTGGCGCTCCAGGCGAATGCCATGTACTCGCCAGGGGACCCGGACCACCCGAAGACCATCACGCAGTGGATCATGATCACGCGTGCGGTTAGGCCCACTGCCTCGCCCGGGAGCGAGGTGCCGAACTCGGCCACGTCTTCGTCGCGCACCCAGTGCCACTTGAAGGCCCTCGAGACGTCCCTCTTGGCTATCACCTGTGGCACACCTGGGTGGCGCGCGGACCACCAAAGTGATAGGCGCACGAGGGCTTCGTGCTTGGGCTGAAGCGCCGGTGGGTGCAGCTCCTTGGGCGAGTCCCCATTAGCGACCCGCATATCGTGTATGGGGCGCCCCTCGCTGCTCACCGTGCGGTCAGGCAGCATCTTGGGCACCCGCCCCGACGGGCTCTCGATGAGCTCCGAGGCGGACAAGGCATCCTCGGCCTCCGGGGTGGCCCAGAGCACCGCGCCGTAGGAGGTGTCCTTCCAAGCCTTCGTACATCTCTAGGGCGTGATCCCTGGCTGAGGCGTGGGGCTTGGCCACGGTGCGCCGCCTAGGCTGCTGCCTTCGGACGGGGACGCCCTTGCTCGCCATCTCCTGGAGGTACTGCCGGTGGTCCTCCTCCAGGGCTGCGCCAAACTCGGGGTCGAGCGCCCCTTCCGAGCGGATTCCCTAGGACGCGCTCTCGCTCCTCGCGGAGCCGCGCTGCGGCGGCCTCCACGCTCCCCGCGGCGAGGAGCAGGTGGTTCCCCAAGCTCGTCACCTCCTTTACCAGCTCCGGGGCAAACTCGGCATGCTCCAGGCACCAGGCCAAGTACTCCTTGGCCTCAGGGGCTCCAGGACGGGAGGCCGCCGGCGGCGCTGCTTGGCGCTCGCCCTGGCGTGCCTCCGCTCCGCTCTCGTGGTGCACGCCCTGGCGGACATCCGCCGGCGGCATCTCGGGGCCTCCGCATCTGCTCCCCTGGTCCCTGGGGTCAGGGGCGGTGCTGCGCCCACGGCTCTCGTCCGGCGGCGATCTCGCTCGCAGTCTACCCCTGGTGTTGGGGGCCTTCGTCTCGGAGGCAGACGATTCTGAGCCGCCGTGCGCTTCTCCGGAGGACCTCGCGCGCTCGTAGGTCTTCGCCCCTGCACTTCTCCTGCGGCTGCGGCTGCGGGCGCTGGGGACGCCCTGGCCCTCATGCTCCTCGATGTAGGTCTTTTCGGTCTCGACGTAGATCGGGTCCAAGACTCCTCCCCCGGCGTGCTCGTCTCGCGGGATGCCGAGGCTCTTCATCTTGACCTTCAGTGCTTCGTGCTCCTCCACGTAGCGCGCCAGGATCTCGCCGAGCTGACGAGGCTCCGGCGCCAGGGTCGGGTCCGTCGGGTCGGCCCCGGGGTACTCTTGCATCAGCACGTCGCTGATCTGCCCGATCCCGTTCAGGTACAGGATGTCCGCGTGCTGGAGGTCGTAATTCTTGCCGCCCTTCCGCACGTCGTTGAAGTTCCTAACGAAGCGCCGAGCGGCGTTGCACTTGTGGACTCCTCCACGACAGGCCACGCCCGGGTGTGCCTCGGCGGCCCTGCGTCCTGCCTCGTCGGAGAGGGCCCCTGGGTCTCCCTCCGCCTCTGGTGGCGGGGGGGCCTCTGGGGGTTCCTGCGGGCTCTGAGGCCCCGGGGGGGCACTGGCGGCCCTCTGGTCCTCGCGCTCCTTCCTGCGCGCCTCGCGCTCGAGCCGAGCGGCGCGGCGGGCCTGAACCTCGCTGCGCCTGATCTCCAGCTGCCCGACTGCGCGTGCGGCGCTCCGCTCCTGATCGCTGCCCTCGCCCGCGGCGCTAGTGTGGTGCCCCTGGGCCTCGGCGAGCTGCTCCTCCACCCGCCTCAGGGCCCCCGAGCTCTTCGAGGTGCCCCCGCTGGACGGGGGGACTGAGCTTGCCCGCGCACCGCCTGCTTCCGCAGCCACCTCGCTGAATGACGGTGCTGGCATGCGGCTGCTGCTGGCTGCCGAGCTCGCCGCAGCCCTGCCTGACCCCGCTGCCGCTGCCGCAGCTGAGGCTCGGTCAGCGATCCTGGCCGTGACCCTCCGCTGACCTGCCTGGGCGGTGGTGCCGGGTGCCGGCTGCTGATCTCGATCCCACCGAGGGCTCCAGCTGGTCCACTCCTTCGGCGGCTTCAGTGTGGCCCACAGCAGCAACTTCTCGCCAGGCCGCGCCGCCTCCTCGTCGTCGAGCGGCGGCCCATGCGCGCCTGCCGTGTCCCTGTCCTCCGTGTACTCGAAGAGGTGCAGCTGATCTTCGTCGAAGAAGCCCCCGGACAGCGCGTCCGAGACCCTCAGCCTCGCCTTGACCTCTCCTGCCTCGAATGGGCCCCCCTTGAGCAGCACCCACTGGTCGCCCTGTTGTGGGGCGAAGACCCGCGCTGGGCTGGCCCGGGAGGCTTCGTCTTCAGCTTCCCTCGCCTTCTTCTGGCGGCGGTTCCCCTCCTCCTCCTCCTCCTCCTCTTCGGGGCTCTCGTCCCCGTCACCGTCGTCATCGCCACCTCCGCCAGGTCCGCCTCCTCCACGGGCGGCGGCTTCACGCGCCTCACGCTTGCGTGCTTTGTTGCGCTTCCAGCCTCCTCGCTTGCCGCCCCGCTTGCCGCCCCTCTTCTCGTCGCCACCACGCTCGATCATGGTCGGCTCGCCGTCGGTCTCCACCTCCACCTCATCCTCCCCTTGGCGTTCGCCCTTTGAGTTCCCGCCGTCCTCCTCCGCCACGTCCCTCTCCGGGTAGCCGTCCTTTGAACGACCACCCCTACGGGAGCCCTTTGAGCCCTCGTCAATCTTGACCTCCGCCGAGCTTCTCCATTTCGGGTGGGGTGGGCAGCCCGAGATGTTGCAGCAGCCTCGAGGGGCCTCCAGCCAGCTGCTGTTGCGGCCGCAACCGCATCCGCCCCGATCATCCTCTGCTCGGTTGGTGATGGCGCCCTTCCTCAAGCTGCCGCACATCTCGCCGTGCTCGCCGGCGCCCCCGCCCTCAGTCCCAGCGCTCTTTGCCGCGCAGGCCGAGGGTCGATATGAAGGAGGGGGGTCAGGGCGTCATAACGCCCGGCCCGCGCCACCTTGCTCTCCAACTTCTCCTCCAAAGCCCGCGCCTCGGCGTCCATCGCCGCGATCTGCTGTTCCAGCTTCTCGGGCGCGGTGCCGGCAGCCGCTGCTTTCAGCGCGGCTGCCCAGGCAGCGCACAGCCGCGGTGCATACTGCCCCGCGCGCTGGGTCCCCCGCATGCCCCGCAATCCCAGCCCGAAGCCAGCGCTTCCCAGGTCCCCTTCGCTGCAGCGCTAAGCTGGGGGGCGCCGCTGGGGACGCGCCCTCCACCCTCCAGGTTGGGTGGGGCTTGCGTGCTGATGGCGAAGCGGAGCTCGCCCTCGTGGGTCCTCCCGAAGTAGAGGGCCAACTGGTTCTCAGGCAGTGCAGAGTAGTGCCGCTTGGTGCGGAAGTCAACCCTGGCCCAATGAAAATTGCCCGGGGCGGCCTGCGCGATGAGCTGGTTCACGCGGAGCAGCTCGTCGTCCGGGGGTAGCTTGACGGTGACGCCGTCTTCGTCAAGGCCATAGTACCCGCTGACCTCGCCCAACTTGGTGCTGAGGTTGATCAGCTCGCTTGCCTCGGCTTTGCTGAGCCGCATGCGCGTGTCTAGGTTGTAGGCCTCCACCTGGGTGTCCGTCAGGTCGTGTGGTAAGCCTCCCTCCAACGTGCGGTGCTTGTGCTGGCCCGTACACCCCCTGGCCAGGATCAGAGCGTAGGGATAGATCCCGAGCGATGCCAGCCACCAAGTTCGCTTCTGATACCGATACTGGGGCCCGTCCGGGGGTGCGAGTCCCCACTCGCACATGTCTATCGCGATGACTCGGGGCCCAGTCGCGTGCACCAGAGCTCTCATACAGGGGCGATCCCAAAGCTTGGGGTACCTGCCGTCCCGCGCTGAGGACTCGATGAGGAACTCACGCCCTGCCTCGTAGCCCCGCTTCGCCCCTGTGCACGCGAACTCCCCGAACACGTTGCCGTCGACCTCGACTTGGCGCTCCCGAGTCCCATCCGGGCTCTCGAAGGTTCTCGCCCCTCCTGCTGCCAGCTGCCAGGGGCAATGGCTCACGCAGGGTGGAGCGAACTGCAGCACGTTAGCCTCGTCGGGGCCCGGAGGTTCGCTGAACTCCTGGCACAGGCGCTCTCGCACCAGCGGGTCGCGGATGTCGAACTGCGGCCTGGGGTCTTTCCCAAGAAGAGGCTGCCCGAAGTACTCGACGGACTCGCTGGTAGCAATGCCAGCATTCTTCATGGCCTGTGTCCAGCGCCCTGTACCGGCGAAGATCTCCCGCGTCCTGAGTCCCCATGCGAAAGCAGGTCGGGGGCGCAAAGGCTCCAGGTCCTTGAAGTCTGGGCAGGCCACCTCGGTAGAGAGCTCGACCACGGCGGGTGCACCGCCGGCGGCTCTCCCGCGCTGCTGCTGCTGAGCAGCAAGTTCCCTGCAGTGCTGACACGGCGGGGGCTTGCTGGACACCACTGGGCTGCCATCCTCCTCGGAGGCCAGATATGTTTCCCAGCCCATGGTGGGGAGCCCCTTAAGGTCCTTCCCGCTCGTGGCCCAGGTGCGGATCAGCTCTTCTGCCACTCGCCGACCTTCAGCACCGGACGGGGGGTGAAGGACTCGCATATGCCCGCGATGGGTGATCACGTGGCATTCCTGCTTGGGTTCTCCCGCGGGAAGGACCGTGTCGATATCCAAGAGTCCCCAATGATCAGCCCGCCATACTCTGTGTACCACTTCCTCCAACGCCTCGCACGGGAAGAGCGCGACGCACCTGAAGTCCTTGTCGCGGTCGCGATGCACCGCGTCATGGATGCGCATCCGGACCTCGGCCTCCCTGGAGGATATCCACGGAGGCGCATCGGCGAGGCCCGCAGCAGCGTCGGTCGCTTTCTCCAGGAGGTCTCTGCGGATCTCGAGGGCCAGGTCCTTGACTTGCTGGGCGTCAGGTGGTGCTTCGAGCTGCACCCAGAGCTTGGCTGCTGCCAGGTGGAGTGGGAGACACTGACGCTCCTCCGAGACTCCGGTGGGTACGTGCAGGCGCTTCGCGACGCATTCGTCGAGGGGCAGCTGGTCCTGGTAGTCAAGGTAGTGCCAAGTCTGGCCCTGCACCGTGACGGACCCTTGCCCCACTGACTTCTCGGCATTCCACCGCACCGGCGTGATGATGACGTCGGGGTCAGCTCTCAGGTTGCCTGCTTTCGCCCCGATGCGGTCCAGGAGCTCGCTAGCCTCGGCAGCCAGGGTGGGCCCGCCGTGGCGCGTCGCCTCAAGAAGTACCTGTTCGACTGAGAGCTCCTCCTCGCGCCCTCGGGCGCAGGCAAGGCGGGCCAGGACATGCGACCGCATGTAGTCGCCGGCGTGGCTCACGGAGTCGAGCACCCCGCTCTCCTGGACGGCCTCGAGCAGCTTCCGCTGGGCCAAGGCCCCCTCGTCTGTGCAGACGCTCGTCCCAACCAGGGCTGGGCTGTCGGCTCGTGGGTCCTCCAACCAGGTAGCGTCGGGTCCTTGGGCGGCCTCGCGGAGCTCTGACTCGAGCTCGGTGCACTGAACCTCGGCGTACTCGTCGGGTGGCGCCCAGCCTGTCTTGGTCGGCTGGCTCTCCGCCGCCCCCGCACCTGCAGCCCGCTTGCCGTCCGCCTCAGTCTTGGCTTGGGCCCGCAGCTGCGCGATCCGCCCGTTGACCGAAGCTGGGTCGCTCTTGGTGGCGTTGCGGAGTCCGCCCCGCCTGAGTAGCTGACGCTGTACGGTCCAGTGCACGTCCTTCAGGCCCTTGATGAGCTCATGTGAATGCGAGCACCCCTGAGCACCTTTCTTGCAGCCTATCCAGGTCGAGTTGTCCCAGCAGGGCGGCTTGCCCTGCTTATCGCAGGGCGCGTGCCGGACGGAGAGCTTGATCTCCTGCGCGTTCAGCCGCTTGCCCGCGGGGTAGGCAGCACGTGCGTTGTTGGTCGTCGGCTGGGCCTCGGCCTTGGGCTTCTTCTTGGCGGCAGCCCCTGCTCGCAGATCCTGTGGTTCCGCGGCTGGTTCGTCTCTCTCTCTCTCTCTCCCCCGACCTCTCCGGCTTTGCCTGGAGCGCCGCGCGCTCCATGCATCGAGTCGTTGAGGACGGTCTGCAGATAGCGCTGCTGTCGGGGGCGCACGACCTCCTGGTAGTAGCCCGCAGGGGACTCGAGGTCGAAAACGTTAGGGAAGACGAACGCCGGGCGCCCGTCCGCCCTGGGGGCGAAGGCCACCATCTTGATATCCTCCTTCCGGGGGTTGTCTGTCTGCAGCACGCGCAGGAGACCTCGCTTCTTCTCTCGGAGGCGCTCACACCAGGTCGACCACAGCTCCTCCCACAGCTCGTAGACGAACTTGGGCGGGAAAGCATGGTCGTCCTTCTCGCACTCCCGCGCGAGGGTCTCCAAGCAGTCCAGGCGCTCTTTGATGTGCTCCCGTCCGAAGACGAGCCCGAAGAACTTGGTCATGTTCTGGGCCTGCCGCTTCCACTGGTCAAAGACCACAGGGGCCCTGGGCCTGGGCTCCAGCTTGGTGTCGTGCGGTGCGCTGTACTTGTCGAACGCGACCGTCTTGCACGTTGGGAAGTCCGCCACGGAGGCCGACCACGGAGCTAAGTTGTCCAGGCTGCTGCCGCCGAAGTTGAGCGAGGCGCATGCCATCGCGATTCGGTTGGACGCGATTGTGGGTGTCTCGACGGCAAGCATCAAGGCCTTGTTCTGTTCGCATGTCCGGCGCAGGGCGTAGAACAGCTCGCGCCCAAGGACCTCGTCGCAGACCTCCACGGTCAGCTGGCCACACCCGCGCGCCAAGTAGACATCCAGCTCCTCTGCTCTTCCCAGCGCAGCCACTGTCCCCCGCTGGGCCGCCTTGTCACCCTGGCGAGCACTGGCGACCCCTTCCAAGGCGTGCAGCATCCGCGCGGTGTTCGCGTCCATGGGTACTCCGGGGTGTGTGAGGCCGAACGGGTCGCTGCTCCCGCCCTCCTCCGGGGCGCCCGCTGCATAGCGTGCTGGGGCTGCAGTCAGACCGGGGGGTAGACCCAAGTCGCTGATGTGCTGATCGTAGCGGAACAGGGCCCCGATGTTCGGGGCCTGTGGGCGGACGACCGGGCCCAACCCGGCTGTGGTAGCTGGGGGGCCGGCGTCCCGCGACCCCAAGGCGAAGGCTGATGTGGCTGCCGCTGGCGAGCGGGGTGGCCGCGCTTCAAACAGGGGCGCGCTGTCGGCCTGGGTGGCCGGCGGCCCCTGCGAGCGCGGGCGCTCGGGTGGGAGCTTGAGGAGCCCTTGAAGGCTGCTCGGCGCCGCCTCTGGGGTCTGAGGTCGCGAGGGCACCTGCTGAAGCGCCTCCCAGCTGCTGAGCCCATCGAGCCGAGCGAGTTCCTCCGGCTCGATCGTCTGCTGCTTGAGATGCTGGGCGTATCGGACAAGGCTAGCGAGCACTTGTTGGGCCTCCTCGTCGAAGCCGGCGGCCACACTCTGCGCCGCCGCCGCGTCGCTCGACCCGCGAGCCTTCTCTTCCAGGTAGCATGCCATCATGTCCCCGCCGTCGTCCCCCTGCTGGTTCTCCCCCGACACTGGCGCCTCGGAGCTAGCCGCTCGCCCGCCCTCGGCTGACGGGGAGCGGGAGCCGCGGCGCGCGGCCCCAGCTGGCGGTCTGGGCGAGCTGCTGCGATCAAGCCGTTGCCAGTGGCTGCGCAACTTGGCGTCCGCTTCCGTAGCTCTCGCCTCGAAGCCAGGACTGGGCGCCACGCCTCCCTCGGGGTGCCACCTGACCAAGCTGGCCACCTTCTCGCGGAGCAGCCTCCAGCGGGCTTCGCTGAGTGGCCCGGCCCGACCGCCCACGGGGAGCCCGTGCCACGCCGCCAACTTGTGCCAGACCTTCTCGGGTATGTTGGCCGCTGAGACGCTGATGCCGAGCTCCTCGCAACCCAGGGGCGCGTGGTGCAGCATCTCCTCGATGAACCCTGCGGGCAAACGCCCTGAAGGCCCTGGGGCAGGCGCACGGATGACGCCGTCGGGCTTCACGAGGAAGCGAATGATCGCGCCAGTCGGGTCCTCCACCTCGAGAGCCATTGCACCGTCGAGGTAGTCAGCCACTGCACTGGCCGCGGCGGCGTCGACAGCCCTTTCCCTGAAGATCATCCACTGCGCTCCCTCTGGCCACTGTACCCTCGCCCGAACGATGAAGTGCCGCCCGAGCGGCATGGTCGGCGGCGTGGGCGGCTTGGGGAACTCGGGGACCGGCGGCGCCTCGAAGCGCACACTCGGTGGCCCAGCCGGTGTGGGGACAGGGTCACCTGGGCAGGCGGGTGCCTCTGGGGCGGAGACCGCTGGAGCAGAGCGTTCTGGAGTGCGGCTCCGGGTGGGCGCAGCTGCTGCACGCTCCGGCGTGCGGCTCCGTGGGGCAGGGCTCCTCCGAGTTCGTCGCCGCAGGCCTGCAAGGAACCCGACGCCCGTGGGGGTGTCATGGAGGGCTTTGGCGGCGTCGCCTCCAAGGTGCTGCAGGCAGAGCGGGACCCCCGAGGCGTTGCCCACCGCCTCGCGGAAGCACGTCACCTGGGAGCATTTCTCGCCATAGCGTAGGGCCATGTAGATCTGCCTGTGATGCTTGCAGAGGCAAGCTGTCGCATTCCCCTCGCCGGGGGGGGTGAGGTCCGAGGCTCGGCCGCCCTCCACCAGCAGCACGGTCGGATCGCCGCGTGCGGCGTCACGACAGCCTTCAGGCGCCAGCGGGCGCATCTTGCCCTTGATCATGAGCCCCACCTTCACCGCCTCGCAGGGGTTATCCTCGGCATCCACCTCGGACTCGGACTCCTGGTCAAGCAAACTTGCCACAGATCCCTGCACACCAGGCTCCGCATCGCCAGTCTTGCGACGGCGGCGTCGCCGGCGGCAGAGGCACCCCCCGCAGCATGAGAGCCATGAGAGGGCATACAGCAGCAGCTTGTAGGCGAGGCCCAACAACCTCCAGAGCCAAACGAAGACCCGGCACGGCGTGAACTTTGAGTAATCGCCGAGGTCCACGATAGCCTCGTTGTCGAGGGCGGCGTACTCCTTGCAGTGCAGCTCGTTCTCGCGCCCTTTGCATCCAGTGCAGCTGATCGAACGACACAGGTGAAGCCAGCGCGGGTCGCGCTGCTCCAGCTCGCGCCTGAAGCCCTTGTCGCTCGCGCCCTTCACGGAGTCATATTCAACCCACAGTCCCTGGCGGTTGATACGCTCCGGGGACTTCATGTTGAGCTTGAGGCGCGCGACCCGGTAGTCGACCCTGATCAGGAGGTCATTCTGGCCGCGCTTGGAGCCCCTGCCCTCCTTGACGCTCTTGCGGTACCAGTCGGTGGTCGGGTCCGCCCCTGCAGCTGGGCCGTGCCACACCACATCAGTGAGAGGCGGCGCTGCCGGCGGGACCAGCTTGTCAAGCTTAGCTTCGCCAGGCGTCTTGCGCCTCGGGCAGGGGCAGCATGCCAGTGCCAAGCCGCATGTCCAGGCCGCCCAGCTGCAAGGCGCGAAAAGCGCCCTCAAGCTGTGGGCAAGGAGCGCGACCACGCCGGTGCCGGAGAAGATCGCCGCGAGCCCGGCGACCAATGGCCACGCCGATCCGAACAGGTAGAGGCCCACCTGGTCGGCCATGCACAGCACCCGGCCGCCGTCGGAGCTCAGCCAGCCTCCTGCCTCGCGAGTCGAGAAGGCAGACCTGGAGCTCCCCGCAGCCCTGAAGGTGCCCCCGCCCATCCCCTCAGCAAAACAGTACGTGCGGTTGCCGATGTCTCTGACGCCGAAGAGACCCCAACCCCGGACCCAGGACGAGGGGTCCCTGTCAGGGGGGTCGGGGGTGTGTGTGGGTCGGGCCCTGGGGGGGTGGGTCAGCCGGCGGCGCGGAGCGCCCGCGCGGCGCCCCCCCTCCCTCGCTCCTCGCTGGAGCGGCACGTACGCTGGTGAAGTGCACTTCGCCCGGCAGCGTGTCCACGTGCGTGGCGGACTCCATGGGCCCGTCGAGCCAGAACCCCTTCATGTCCACGCTCGCCTCGTCGTCGTAGTAGGTCGCGAAGTCGCGGCCTGCCAGCCCCGGCACGAGCTCGGCGCTGGCTGTTCCCATCGTCTCCACGAGGACCACGAACAGAGCTGCAACCCAGCCGCGGCGCCAGCCGGCGAGCGACGGCG